>JAUCBJ010007593.1:0-21032 GCA_032718475.1 Nemertoderma westbladi
ATCCAGTTCTGCTCTGTGGATCCGTCCAACATCCAGTTCTGCTCTGCTGGATCCGTCCAACATCCAGTTCTGCTCTGCTGGATTCGTCCAACATCCAGTTCTGCTCTGCTGGATTCGTCCAACATCCAGTTCTGCTCTGCTGGATTCGTCCAACATCCAGTTCTGCTCTGCTGAATCCGTCCAACATCCAGTTCTGCTCTGCTGGATTCGTCCAACATCCAGTTCTGCTCTGCTGGATTCGTCCAACATCCAGTTCTGCTCTGCTGAATCCGTCCAACATCCAGTTCTGCTCTGCTGGATCCATCCAACATCCAGTTCTGCTCTGCTGGATTCGTCCAACATCCAGTTCTGCTCTGCTGAATCCGTCCAACATCCAGTTCTGCTCTGCTGAATCCGTCCAACATCCAGTTCTGCTCTGCTGGATCCATCCAACATCCAGTTCTGCTCTGCTGGATTCGTCCAACATCCAGTTCTGCTCTGCTGAATCCGTCCAACATCCAGTTCTGCTCTGCTGAATCCGTCCAACATCCAGTTCTGCTCTGCTGAATCCGTCCAACATCCAGTTCTGCTCTGCTGGATTCGTCCAACATCCAGTTCTGCTCTGCTGGATTCGTCCAACATCCAGTTCTGCTCTGCTGAATCCGTCCAACATCCAGTTCTGCTCTGCTGGATTCGTCCAACATCCAGTTCTGCTCTGCTGGATTCGTCCAACATCCAGTTCTGCTCTGCTGAATCCGTCCAACATCCAGTTCTGCTCTGCTGGATCCATCCAACATCCAGTTCTGCTCTGCTGGATTCGTCCAACATCCAGTTCTGGTCTGCTGGATCCGTCCAACATCCAGTTCTGCTCTAACATCCAGTTCTGCTCTGCTGGATTCGTCCAACATCCAGTTCTGCTCTAACATCCAGTTCTGCTCTGCTGAATCCGTCCAACATCCAGTTCTGCTCTGCTGGATCCGTCCAACATCCAGTTCTGCTCTGCTGGATTCGTCCAACATCCAGTTCTGCTCTAACATCCAGTTCTGCTCTGCTGAATCCGTCCAACATCCAGTTCTGCTCTGCTGGATCCGTCCAACATCCAGTTCTGCTCTGCTGGATCCGTCCAACATCCAGTTCTGCTCTGCTGGATCCGTCCAACATCCAGTTCTGCTCTGCTGGATTCGTCCAACATCCAGTTCTGCTCTGCTGAATCCGTCCAACATCCAGTTCTGCTCTGCTGAATCCGTCCAACATCCAGTTCTGCTCTGCTGGATCCGTCCAACATCCAGTTCTGCTCTGCTGGATTCGTCCAACATCCAGTTCTGCTCTAACATCCAGTTCTGCTCTGCTGAATCCGTCCAACATCCAGTTCTGCTCTGCTGGATCCGTCCATCATCCAGTTCTGCTCTGCTGGATCCGTCCAACATCCAGTTCTGCTCTGCTGGATCCATCCAACATCCAGTTCTGCTCTGCTGGATTCGTCCAACATCCAGTTCTGCTCTAACATCCAGTTCTGCTCTGCTGAATCCGTCCAACATCCAGTTCTGCTCTGCTGGATCCGTCCAACATCCAGTTCTGCTCTGCTGGATTCGTCCAACATCCAGTTCTGCTCTGCTGAATCCGTCCAACATCCAGTTCTGCTCTGCTGGATCCGTCCAACATCCAGTTCTGCTCTGCTGAATCCGTCCAACATCCAGTTCTGCTCTGCTGGATCCGTCCATCGTCCACTTCTGCTCTGCTGAATCCGTCCAACATCCAGTTCTGCTCTGCTGGATCCGTCCAACATCCAGTTCTGCTCTGCTGAATCCGTCCAACATCCAGTTCTGCTCTGCTGGATTCGTCCAACATCCAGTTCTGCTCTGCTGGATTCGTCCAACATCCAGTTCTGCTCTGCTGAATCCGTCCAACATCCAGTTCTGCTCTGCTGGATCCGTCCAACATCCAGTTCTGCTCTGCTGAATCCGTCCAACATCCAGTTCTGCTCTGCTGGATTCGTCCAACATCCAGTTCTGCTCTGCTGAATCCGTCCAACATCCAGTTCTGCTCTGCTGGATCCGTCCAACATCCAGTTCTGCTCTGCTGGATTCGTCCAACATCCAGTTCTGCTCTGCTGAATCCGTCCAACATCCAGTTCTGCTCTGCTGGATCCGTCCAACATCCAGTTCTGCTCTGCTGAATCCGTCCAACATCCAGTTCTGCTCTGCTGGATTCGTCCAACATCCAGTTCTGCTCTGCTGAATCCGTCCAACATCCAGTTCTGCTCTGCTGGATCCGTCCAACATCCAGTTCTGCTCTGCTGAATCCGTCCAACATCCAGTTCTGCTCTGCTGGATTCGTCCAACATCCAGTTCTGCTCTGCTGGATCCATCCAACATCCAGTTCTGCTCTGCTGGATTCGTCCAACATCCAGTTCTGGTCTGCTGGATCCGTCCAACATCCAGTTCTGCTCTAACATCCAGTTCTGCTCTGCTGGATTCGTCCAACATCCAGTTCTGCTCTGCTGAATCCGTCCATCATCCAGTTCTGCTCTGCTGGATTCGTCCAACATCCAGTTCTGGTCTGCTGGATCCGTCCAACATCCAGTTCTGCTCTGCTGGATTCGTCCAACATCCAGTTCTGCTCTGCTGGATCCGTCCAACATCCAGTTCTGCTCTAACATCCAGTTCTGCTCTGCTGGATTCGTCCAACATCCAGTTCTGCTCTGCTGAATCCGTCCATCATCCAGTTCTGCTCTGCTGGATTCGTCCAACATCCAGTTCTGGTCTGCTGGATCCGTCCAACATCCACTTCTGCTCTGCTGAATCCGTCCAACATCCAGTTCTGCTCTGCTGGATCCGTCCATCATCCAGTTCTGCTCTGCTGGATCCATCCAACATCCAGTTCTGCTCTGCTGAATCCGTCCAACATCCAGTTCTGCTCTGCTGGATTCGTCCAACATCCAGTTCTGCTCTGCTGGATTCGTCCAACATCCAGTTCTGCTCTGCTGAATCCGTCCAACATCCAGTTCTGCTCTGCTGGATTCGTCCAACATCCAGTTCTGGTCTGCTGGATCCGTCCAACATCCAGTTCTGCTCTAACATCCAGTTCTGCTCTGCTGGATTCGTCCAACATCCAGTTCTGCTCTGCTGGATTCGTCCAACATCCAGTTCTGCTCTGCTGAATCCGTCCAACATCCAGTTCTGCTCTGCTGGATTCGTCCAACATCCAGTTCTGCTCTGCTGAATCCGTCCAACATCCAGTTCTGCTCTGCTGGATTCGTCCAACATCCAGTTCTGCTCTGCTGAATCCGTCCAACATCCAGTTCTGCTCTGCTGAATCCGTCCAACATCCAGTTCTGCTCTGCTGGATTCGTCCAACATCCAGTTCTGCTCTGCTGAATCCGTCCATCATCCAGTTCTGCTCTGCTGAATCCGTCCAACATCCAGTTCTGCTCTGCTGGATCCGTCCAACATCCAGTTCTGCTCTGCTGGATCCATCCAACATCCAGTTCTGGTCTGCTGGATCCGTCCAACATCCAGTTCTGCTCTAACATCCAGTTCTGCTCTGCTGAATCCGTCCAACATCCAGTTCTGCTCTGCTGGATCCGTCCAACATCCAGTTCTGCTCTGCTGAATCCGTCCAACATCCAGTTCTGCTCTGCTGGATCCGTCCATCATCCAGTTCTGCTCTGCTGAATCCGTCCAACATCCAGTTCTGCTCTGCTGGATCCGTCCAACATCCAGTTCTGCTCTGCTGGATCCATCCAACATCCAGTTCTGCTCTGCTGGATCCGTCCAACATCCAGTTCTGCTCTGCTGGATCCGTCCATCATCCAGTTCTGCTCTGCTGAATCCGTCCAACATCCAGTTCTGCTCTGCTGGATTCGTCCAACATCCACTTCTGCTCTGCTGGATCCGTCCAACATCCAGTTCTGCTCTGCTGGATCCATCCAACATCCAGTTCTGCTCTGCTGGATCCGTCCATCATCCAGTTCTGCTCTGCTGAATCCGCCCAACATCCAGTTCTGCTCTGCTGGATCCATCCAACATCCAGTTCTGCTCTGCTGGATCCGTCCAACATCCACTTCTGCTCTGCTGGATCCGTCCATCATCCAGTTCTGCTCTGCTGGATCCGTCCAACATCCAGTTCTGCTCTGCTGGATCCATCCAACATCCAGTTCTGCTCTGCTGGATCCGTCCAACATCCAGTTCTGCTCTGCTGGATCCATCCAACATCCAGTTCTGCTCTGCTGGATCCGTCCAACATCCAGTTCTGCTCTGCTGGATCCATCCAACATCCAGTTCTGCTCTGCTGAATCCGTCCAACATCCAGTTCTGCTCTGCTGGATTCGTCCAACATCCAGTTCTGCTCTGCTGGATCCATCCAACATCCAGTTCTGCTCTGCTGGATCCGTCCAACATCCAGTTCTGCTCTGCTGGATCCATCCAACATCCAGTTCTGCTCTGCTGGATCCATCCAACATCCAGTTCTGCTCTGCTGGATCCGTCCAACATCCAGTTCTGCTCTGCTGGATCCATCCAACATCCAGTTCTGCTCTGCTGGATTCGTCCAACATCCAGTTCTGCTCTGCTGGATCCATCCAACATCCAGTTCTGCTCTGCTGAATCCGTCCAACATCCAGTTCTGCTCTGCTGGATTCGTCCAACATCCAGTTCTGCTCTGCTGGATCCATCCAACATCCAGTTCTGCTCTGCTGGATCCGTCCAACATCCAGTTCTGCTCTGCTGGATCCATCCAACATCCAGTTCTGCTCTGCTGGATCCATCCAACATCCAGTTCTGCTCTGCTGAATCCGTCCAACATCCAGTTCTGCTCTGCTGGATCCGTCCAACATCCACTTCTGCTCTGCTGGATCCGTCCATCATCCAGTTCTGCTCTGCTGGATCCGTCCAACATCCAGTTCTGCTCTGCTGGATCCATCCAACATCCAGTTCTGCTCTGCTGGATCCGTCCAACATCCAGTTCTGCTCTGCTGGATCCATCCAACATCCAGTTCTGCTCTGCTGGATCCATCCAACATCCAGTTCTGCTCTGCTGAATCCGTCCAACATCCAGTTCTGCTCTGCTGGATTCGTCCAACATCCACTTCTGCTCTGCTGGATCCGTCCATCATCCACTTCTGCTCTGCTGGATCCGTCCAACATCCAGTTCTGCTCTGCTGGATTCGTCCAACATCCACTTCTGCTCTGCTGGATCCGTCCATCATCCACTTCTGCTCTGCTGGATCCGTCCAACATCCAGTTCTGCTCTGCTGGATCCGTCCAACATCCAGTTCTGCTCTGCTGGATCCATCCAACATCCAGTTCTGCTCTGCTGGATCCATCCAACATCCAGTTCTGCTCTGCTGGATCCGTCCAACATCCAGTTCTGCTCTGCTGAATCCGTCCAACATCCAGTTCTGCTCTGCTGGATCCGTCCAACATCCAGTTCTGCTCTGCTGGATCCGTCCAACATCCAGTTCTGCTCTGCTGGATCCATCCAACATCCAGTTCTGCTCTGCTGAATCCGTCCAACATCCAGTTCTGCTCTGCTGGATTCGTCCAACATCCAGTTCTGCTCTGCTGGATCCATCCAACATACAGTTCTGCTCTGCTGGATCCGTCCAACATCCAGTTCTGCTCTGCTGGATCCGTCCAACATCCAGTTCTGCTCTGCTGAATCCATCCAACATCCAGTTCTGCTCTGCTGGATCCGTCCATCATCCAGTTCTGCTCTGCTGGATCCGTCCAACATCCAGTTCTGCTCTGCTGGATCCGCCCAACATCCAGTTCTGCTCTGCTGGATCCGTCCATCGTCCACTTCTGCTCTGCTGAATCCATCCAACATCCAGTTCTGCTCTGCTGGATTCGTCCAACATCCAGTTCTGCTCTGCTGGATCCGTCCAACATCCAGTTCTGCTCTGCTGGATCCGTCCATCGTCCACTTCTGCTCTGCTGAATCCATCCAACATCCAGTTCTGCTCTGCTGGATTCGTCCAACATCCAGTTCTGCTCTGCTGGATCCGTCCAACATCCAGTTCTGCTCTGCTGGATCCGTCCATCATCCAGTTCTGCTCTGCTGGATCCGCCCAACATCCAGTTCTGCTCTGTTCGCGCTTTTAGACCTTTAACAGTTTAACCTTATATGTCTATTAATACCTAACAGCCCAATACAGATGAACACAGCCAAAGCCAGTCTAGCGCGGCGTATGACCCACCGGAGGTGGGAGACTGGATCCGATGGCAGAAAGGGCCGTAGGACACTTTGTATTATTCAATTGATCTTTACTATATAATCTCTAAAAACTATGTTTATTTTCCGTTGAATACTGACAGTTCCTTTCAGGTGCTGCGCTCTAAATACTACGCAGAGATGTGACTTATATTAATTACAACGGGTGGGCATGAGATAACGCAAATGTTTACATCCTTTAGGGATGTATTTATCGAACGTTTACACTCTCACACGGACGGGCAATAGTACTGAAACACGCTAATTTGCCAACAGTTTTACCAATTTTACTCACATATAGGGAGAACTTAACTCACGTACGTTGGGGACTATGAAACAGCATAAACTCATTCAAACCACTGTTATTTGAACTATGCAATTGTGAATAGTAAACCCCTCCGCTTATTATTATGTATCCTTAGATACTAACAAGGTGCTATTTATTATGCATGTTATTCAATGGGGCAAGCTTTCTATTGTTCTTTTAACTCACTTCTAATTCTAGCTGGTTGTTACTATGGTGACATTATGCCAAGCTAGTGGTAGAATTAGGGTATTTCTCATGCATACAGATCTGGGATGCTATTTAATAATGACTCTTTAGTTATTAATATTCCCTTTATACATGATTTTTATTAATTTTGTCGGCTATTGACTGTATACTGGAGATTCTCTCACACTGCTATACTTAGGGTGAATCTCCGCTCCCATGATCTATTAATTAACGGAATTTTGGGAATGTTTATAAATTGTGTAAAATGACGATTTATTTAATTCATGAGAGGATATGAATTTAAATTTATTCCAGTAAATTTTATTATTTAATATTAAAATAGACACAGTTTTATTCCAGAACATCTGGGGACTCTGATCCTTGATTCCAGAAATTTTGTCTTTTAAGGGTATCGGTAAGTACTACGATATCTTAATCGACTAAAATTTTTAGAGGATTTAAGGGTTTAACAGATTTTGTCAGCATTTTATTATAATAATGCTGTGAAAAATTAACAGATTTTTAGGTCAACATTTTGTTGTAATAATAATGTTATGAATATTTAACAAATAGGGCAGTCTGGGTAGGCCTAACCGGTGGCAGTAGGTCATTAAACAGTTAAATGAATCATCAAATGCAGAAATGAACAAAATGTAATATTTTGAAAAAAGTGAAAATCGAAAACTGAAAAGTGAAACTCTTATTACTAAATCTTATAGTAGATACATTGTTTATGAAAAAAAACTTTTTTTGTCTTTTTGGGTAATATTGTGTTTTTTTGTGTAATTTTTGTGTTTTTTTTTCGGTAATATTGTGTTTTTTTTGGGTAATTCGTAGGACCCGAAATACTACGGGAATTTATAAGATGTATTTACTTTACCACTGAAAGTCATAATTATTATACAATGGAATACCAGTAATGGATTCCAATTCCATATTTCAGTATTTCAAAAGCTACCGGTACTCCAAAAGTTGAATTTTAAAAAAAGTTGAATTTTAAACTCTACTCCAAAACTTGAATTTTAATAAAAAGTTGAATTTTAAAAAATAAAGTTGAAATTTCAACTCAGTTGAAAATAGAACTTCTCCCCGACTGCCATTAACGATTTGTAGGTATGTCGTTAGTCAGAAGTCGTCAACACAATACTAGTCTCCTTCATTTGCCTCGTTGTGTTCGTTCGTTTTTTACCAAACTTCATAATCTTTGACGGTCTGCATACGTACCAAGTTTGAAGTTTCATTTAATATCATAAAGGAATAACTGAGTTATTAGCGATAAAAAAATTTACGACGACAGACTGACAGACAGACAGCCAACTTGCAGACTTGTTAATGGCATCCATATGCTGCTATGCTAAGGCTTCGTCACAATGTTTCATGTAGTCAAGGCCATCTAAATAAGGGTGACAAACCAAACGTAATGAGGATCGAATGTAACATAGTTTTTATGAATCGAACGTAACCTCAATTATGTTACATTGGATCCTATAGGCCTAACTATATTACATTCGATCTACAAATTATTAAGCTCGAATGTAACATACATTTATTTCAGTTGTGTTTTGATTTCAGGAGTTAAGTTAACCAATGAAATGCTTCGTTTATTTACAGGAAGAAACAGTTTGGTGAGTACAAAACAAAGACCCAACACCCCATTAAGTAACCTGCATAATCTTGTAACATGTGTTAACTTTCGTTTATTGTTTTGGTTGCCCCAACACGCCTCTGTAACCTGCTCCTTTCAGCCTCTAAATAAAAGTAACCTGCATAATCTTGTAACATGTGTTAACTTTCGTTTATTGTTTTGGTTCCCCCAACACGCCTCTGTAACCTGCTCCTTTAAATGGCAATGTTACATTCGGGCTTAGTAATTTGTAGATCGAATGTAACATAGTTATAGGATCCAATGCTGCAATGTAACATAATTGCGGCGGTCCGACGAATCTGTACAAAATAGTACAATATAGTACAAAAGAGTACAATAAAGTGCAAAAATAGTACAAAAGAGTGCAAAAATAGTACAAAAGAGTACAAACGAGTGCGAAACGCATACAAAACGTATATACCAGTGTAGTCTACACTGCACAGCTACACTACACTACACTTGTATATAAATATAATTAATTGTAAGCAAATGCAACGGGACCGAAATATGCGCCGCTACAGTGTCAATCACTAGCGGCCTTGGTTCTGTGGTCAGTATGAAATGATTGACAGAACTCTGATTCATGTAGATTTTGACTGGCTTACAAGTAGAAATAGGCTACAGTTCATATAAAACAATATAATGCAATAGGCCCTACTATGCAGTGGGTAGATAAAACTCCTATAACTGAGACTCAAAATTCGCAATAATTTTTATTGTCCGTTTAAATCCTTTTTTTGTCCTTTTTTTTTTATTTTTTATGTCCTCCAAAAGTCTAATGTTAGGTTCCATGCTACCGGTTTCTCTACTGCTGTTCTCTCAGACTATCAGTACCGGTACAGTACCGGTATTAAAAAGATCAAAAATTAAAAAGATGGAGAATATGGGGATTTCTGGTTCCCTGCTTGTATGACTCAGGTCATTTATTACAGGTCGCTGGCAACGAGTCGTAGTTGGCGGGTCTCACTCCAAATTGGTTCCCGTTCTTAGTGGAGTACCTCAAGGGAGTATTTTGGGTGTTCTTTGCTATCTGGGATTTATTAACGATCTACCGGACGCTGTGACATGGATAATACACCTCTTCGCAGACGACACTAAGGACAGTGCCATATTTACCCCATCCCCATATCTAACATGCGGGCCCCTCCAAAACGATCTTGACAACCTTTACAGATGGAGTGTCGTGTGGCAGCAGCCCCTAATGCTAAGTGATTTTTTTGTGCGCCGAACGCGACGCGGCGCAGAAAAAAATGTGCGCCTGCGCAGTCGAAAACAGTGCAAAATCCGCTTGCGCAGCAGAAAAACTGCGCGAGATTGGCGCGCGCAGCAGAAATTCTGCGCGAGATTGGCGCGCACAGCAGAAATACTGCGCGAAATCTCCTACCACGTACCTGCCTGCCTACTGCTGTACTGGCCTAAAGCACACCAAGCAGCCAAGCAGCCAAGTAGCAAGTAGGAGGCTTATTGTATTATTTCAGTATTTCTTACAGTCTTATCTGTATTGTCATTCTCATTACCCTGTTACCGGTAGTCGGCAGACTGCCAGGGGTAGCGGAGCGGGTAGGTCTACTTACCGGTACTGACTTAGTGCTGTAGTGCAAGTCTGAGCCGTGCTATCAATTTTCTGCGCCTGCGCCTGTCGCGCCGCGCTCTAAATTTTCTGCGCCTGCGCGCTGCGCGGCGCTGCGCTCTCAATTTTCTGCGCCTGCTCCAAATTCTGGAAAAAATTGTGCGCCGAACGCGTTCGGCGTACATGCCCTACTTAGCAGAATGGGCCAGCAGCTATTTAATAATGACAAATGCAAAATTATGCACATAGGAAGGACAAACCCAAAGTTTGCTTACACCCTGGGAGATATTACCAACCAGCATCACCTTGCGGAAACTACAACAGAAAAAGATCTTGGTGTTTACTTCCAGAATAATCTACATTTCAGCATCCACATCGCCAACATTGTTAAGAAAGCAAACAGCCATCTTGGTCTTATATACCGCAGCTTTAATCATATAGATGGCGATATATTTCTTGGGTTATATAAGAGTATGGTTCGTCCCATTCTTGAATATTCTGTGGTTTGGTCTCCAAAAAAAATTGGCGAATCGAAACTAATCGAAGGAGTACAACGCCGCGCGACGCGGCTTGTCTCAGGTCTCCGTGATCTCGATTATCCTTCACGCCTTCGTAAGTTGGGTCTGCCAACGTTGGAATACCGGCGCCACCGCGCCGATATGATCCAAGTCTATAAACTGCTGACCGGTCTCGATAACGCAGACTACCGCACTTACTTCACATTGGATCCTTCCAGTCGTCGCGGACACTCTCTGAAGTTATTCAAACCTCGGGCGCGTTTGGTATTATGTAATGACACCTTTAGCTATCGAGTAATCGACGATTGGAACAGTCTTACCGAATCTGTTGTTTCATCGCCGACTCTAAACACATTCAAGTCAAGGCTAAACGAACACTATAAGAATTTGCCATTGAAATTTTCCCCATCCTGGTGGTAGTACCGTATAATAATTAATTAATTTAATTAACCATCGCCATCCAAATATCAACATTTATTTTATTTAAGATTTAATTTGTATGAAATGTAATTATGTGAATATTAGGAATTTTTGAGTGGAGAGAATTATTTTTATCGTTTCTTAATCCTTTTAGGCTATCTATCTTTTTATATCACTTATCATTTTGTCACTTGTGAAACACAACTAATTTTTACCATGGTTCAAGTTCATGCTATTCTAAAAAATCGAAAGTGTACGTGTCATTACAAATTGGACAATGCTATTGTCAATGCATTTATTTTATTATACAAACAGTACCGCAGGTGAATATAATCACTGTACATGTACATACATACAGTGATTATGACTATTTTATTTATTTACTCATTTAACAGTGTGTATATATATATATAAATATCTTTTGTAATATGTTTGCCAATCTTAATTATTTTAATGCTATTTACTCGTTAGTCGTTACACTGTCTAGCGTCACTCTACCTTATTTTATTTTGAGCTGTTGATGCAACTTTTTTTTATAAATGATTTTATTCAACCCGTGTTTTACACTACACTACGATTTACATGTGTCATGCATACTGTGTACTATTGCCCTATTTATATTCAATCCGGACAGACGTATTTCCATAGTAACTAACTGTATTGCATGCTTTAAATGTGCCAGTATAATATATTTTACTTGCCTCTTTTCTTACTTACTCTACGTAAAACAAAATACCGGTATATTGTCTCAAACTAATTTAACAGTACTTTATTATTGTGATATATTTGTGAATTATGGGTGCTAAAAGTATATACATTTCCGTATCACCCTTTTAACTATTAAACTATTAAACTATTAGTATATATAGCACTATTTTGCTGTATTGTATGTACAGATGTAGGTATAAAGCAGGTATTTCTGTATTTTAGTACCGGTACCGCCACCGGTACTGCTATAGGCCTACTGTGTAGCCTACCATTTAAATACGGTAATGGTAGGCCTACCGGTTGTGCTAATAAATTTTAAATAATTGATAGGCCAAACTGGATTGCAGGATTGTGGAAAATGTGGATATACCTTTCACATAATTTAGGCCTATTACTGTATTAGTTTTATCGTCTCTGTAACCTGCTCCTTTCCCTCAATTAGTTAAATGATCGTTTATTGTTTTGGTTAGAAAATCCCGCCTCTGTAACCTGCCCCTTTCCCTCAATTAGTTAAATGATCGTTTATTATTTTGGTTAGAAAATCCCGCTTCTGTAACCTGCTCCTTTCCCTGAATTAGTAAAGTGACCGTTTATTGTTTTGGTTAGAAAGGCCCGCCTCTGTAACCTGCCCCTTTCCCTCAATTAGTTAAATAATCGTTTATTGTTTTGGTTAGAAAATCCCGCCTCTGTAACCTGCTCCTTTCCCTCAATTAGTTAAGTGATCGTTTATTGTTTTGGTTAGAAAATTCCGCCTCTGTAACCTGTCCCTTTCCCTCAATTAGTTAAATGATCGTTTATTGTTTTGGTTAGAAAATCCCGCCTCTGTAACCTGCTCCTTTCCCTCAATAAGTTAAGTGATCGTTTATTGTTTTGGTTAGAAAATCCCGCCTCTGTAACCTGCTCCTTTCCCTCAATTAGTTAAGTGATCGTTTATTGTTTTGGTTAGAAAATCCCGTCTCTGTAACCTGCTCCTTTCCCTGATTTGGTAAAGTGACTGTTTATTGCTTTGGTTAGAAAACTCGGCCTTAACCTGCTCCTTTCCCTCAATTAGTTAAATGATCGTTTAATGTTTTGGTTAGAAAATCCTGCCTCTGTAACCTGCTCCTTTCCCTCATTAAGTTAAGTGATCGTTTATTGTTTTGGTTAGAAAATCCCGCCTCTGTAACCTGCTCCTTTCCCTGATTTGGTAAAGTGACTGTTTATTGTTTTGGTTAGAAAATCCCGCTTCTGTAACCTGCTCCTTTCCCTGAATTAGTAAAGTGACCGTTTATTGTTTTGGTTAGAAAGGCCCGCCTCTGTAACCTGCCCCTTTCCCTCAATTAGTTAAATAATCGTTTATTGTTTTGGTTAGAAAATCCCGCCTCTGTAACCTGCTCCTTTCCCTCAATTAGTTAAGTGATCGTTTATTGTTTTGGTTAGAAAATTCCGCCTCTGTAACCTGTCCCTTTCCCTCAATTAGTTAAATGATCGTTTATTGTTTTGGTTAGAAAATCCTGCCTCTGTAACCTGCTCCTTTCCCTCAATAAGTTAAGTGATCGTTTATTGTTTTGGTTAGAAAATCCCGCCTCTGTAACCTGCTCCTTTCCCTCAATTAGTTAAGTGATCGTTTATTGTTTTGGTTAGAAAATCCCGTCTCTGTAACCTGCTCCTTTCCCTGATTTGGTAAAGTGACTGTTTATTGCTTTGGTTAGAAAACTCGGCCTTAACCTGCTCCTTTCCCTCAATTAGTTAAATGATCGTTTAATGTTTTGGTTAGAAAATCCTGCCTCTGTAACCTGCTCCTTTCCCTCATTAAGTTAAGTGATCGTTTATTGTTTTGGTTAGAAAATCCCGCCTCTGTAACCTGCTCCTTTCCCTGATTTGGTAAAGTGACTGTTTATTGTTTTGGTTAGAAAATCCGGCCTTAACCTGCTCCTTTCCATCAATTGGTAATTGTTTTTGGCTATAAAATGAGTGTTTTGCTACGTCATGTGGTAATCGATTATCGACAACAACCACAAACTATTAAATATAGCGTCTTTTTACCACAGGCGCATATGGAAATCTATCTCATAGTCTATAAATCATGGAATCATGGAATGTTTTGGCACAGGCATAGTGAAATCAACTGTCTGACAGTCCAGTAATCAGCAGTCTGACAGTTTGAAGAAATACATACATAAAAAGTCATTAAAAGGACAATAAAAGTCATTAAAAGGACAACAAAAGTCATTATCCATAATTCGTAAAAAAAAAATGACAAAAAAAGTCAAATAAAAGGACATAAAAAATCACTGCCCTCAAAATTTAGGTCATACTGTCATAGTCTTAAAGTAGCCCATATACTGAAGGATAGACTGTATGCGACATTATGTAGGCTATGTATGTCTGTATGTACGCCTCTATCTGCAACTTTATTGAGTTCTCCCTCTGCAATTTTACGGTCTTGGGACCGTTTTTTGTGTTTTTTGAACACAAAAGGCTGTATTAAAACTCATAAGATTGTATTGTAATCGGGGCCTACTCTCTGACTGCTAGACAGCTAGATCAGCCCCCGCTCAATGCATGGCTCGCCCCACAATCAGACAATGCTTTGTTTTATGTGCGCCCCTCTAAACGATTTGAACTACACTTGGATACACGTTTTGCAAGCGTTTCTCACTCGTTTGTACTCTTTTGTACTATTTTTGCACTCTTTTGTACTATTTTTACACTCTTTTGTACTATTTTTGCACTTTATTGTACTCTTTTGTATTATTTTGTACTATATTGTACTATTTTTTTTTTGTACTTTTTTGTACAAATTCGTCGGACCCTAATTGCGGTTACGTTCGATAAGTAATAACTAGCCTAATGTTACATTCGATCCTGATTACGTTCGGTCATGTATCCAATAAATAATTATTTCTGTATTTAACTGGTACTACCGGTAACTATTGAATGAACTCTGGAACTACTGAACTATGGCTAAATTCACCTGTATATTAATTAACTTTGTCGGGTTTCTGGTATTCCTCTTGATTATCGGATTTGGAACCTGGGATTTTATTTACCCCCATAACCCTAGCGATTGCTTTATGACTTATATGTACGAGGGACCGACCTACGTTCCTGTAGAGATCCCGATTCAAGTACAAAATAAATTCCCCCGTTACCGCCTCAACGTCTACGGTGAGGGGCGCTACGCCCACGCCCTGGGTAACGACCTTCTCCCTACACTCACCAACGGGATACCCGTACTCTTCATCCCCGGCCAAGCCGGTAGCCACAAGCAGGTCCGTTCGCTCGCCTCGGTGGCCTACCAGATGGTCCGCCGTAGAAACACTCCACGCCGGTTTAACTTCTTCTCTATCGATTTGTCAGAAGATTTCTGCGGGATTTACGGCCCATTGTTAGAAATACAAACAGAATTCGTGGTATTCGCAATCGAACACATTCTCTCACTGTACGACGGCCCAGTGAAACCTGAATCCGTGGTAATCGTGGGTCATTCTATGGGCGGGATGGTCGCTCGGGGGGTCTTCACACATCCCAAGTTCGACCACGCCAGGGTTAGAGTTATTTATACACAGGCGACACCCCATGTCCAGCCTGTACTCAACCTAGACCCTCAACTATCCGCGTACTACAGAAAGGTAAACGAGTACTGGTCCATTAACCGCAACCTTTCTCTCTCCCACGTCGTTCTAGTGTCCGTCGGGGGTGGCTACCAGGACTCACTGGTCCCTTCCGCCCTGGTCCCCCACACAGACTCCCCGCGGTCTATCAGCACGCTGTCCACCGGTGTACCCCGCGTCTGGACCTCAGCGGATCACCGCTGCATCGTCTGGTGCAAACAGCTGGTACTGACGACGGTACGATCGATGTTCGACCTGCTGGAATCGGGACTCGTAACCCGGGACCCCGACCGCGCTGTCGATGTTCTCCAACACCACTTCGTCCGCAGTCCGGGTCCCAAGGAGTTCCGGGCGCCGCTCCCGTTGGAGTCCGTGTCATGTCGTCTCGTTACCGATACCGAATGGCGACGTAAAGCGAACCCGAGCCGTTCAGAATGCTTCATATTCCCGCTCGCGGCCGCTCGCTTTATCGCCTATCTGCGCGGCGAGCAGTCCGACTGGATCTATCTGTGTCGTCGCTACTCCGACGGAATGTGCGTCGATCCCGTCAACTGGAGCCACGAGGCGACTCTCCTTCCGCCGTTCGATAGCGAATTGAAGTACGTCGATGTCGCGAACTCGCTTACCTTCTCTCACGTCCTCGTTGTTTTCCGGGCCGGATTCCCGTATAACTTTGTCTGCAAATTCCAAAGCGAAGAAGAAACGCGAGTTGAAGGATTCCTACCGGGTTTACTCGATAAGGAGGTCGAGTTGTTCCGTTCCACCAGGGTTTACGCTGCTATAAACCTCCCCGGGACACGCGTCTGGGGCGCCCACAGACTGCGCATGCACACATCGCCGGGGTGCGCGACCAACCCGTCTGGGGTGGCCCATCTCCGGGTCCCGTGGTTCCCACAGGACGAGCTGATCCCGCTCGACTCTAATCGCGACTCAGATCTGTTCCTCCGCCTCCATAGCAACCCCGAGGCCCCTAGCAACGTGTCCCTCCACATCCACACATACTCCGGTTGCCAGGTAACCGTGTACGCTCGCATCGCCTACGTTGAGTATGCAGCGCAGTTCCTACGTTCTATCGGAATCTCCCAGATCCCTTCCGCTATCTTCATGTACTCCTTCCTCGTTCTCCTCGAACAGACGTCGACGTTCTCCCGAACATCTTCCATCGACTCCCCCACCTCAACCCTCCTCACATCCGTTACCTTCCCCAAGTGGATCTTCCCCTACGTTTTACTCATTTACTATCTCCTTAAACTCGACTTCCTGCGATCCCATTGGTTGATCCCTCTCCCTAGATTCTCAGCAGATCCCAAGGTTCTGTTCTTTCCTCCTGTTTTCTTCTTCCTCATTGGCCACTCATCTCGAATTGTGCTACTCCTACTTATGTTTCTCCTGGAAGGCCTTATTAAATCGCTCGGTTACGTCGCCTCATGTTTTATGAAGCCGGGCTCTGATTGGTCGCTTCGTCACGCCGCTGTTATCACCTACGCAATGTCCTTGGCGATTGGCTGGCAGACCTGTTCTGCATTGACGCTCGTTATCCTCAACCTAACCTTTGTGGGTTTCCTTTCGGTCAACTACGGCCGCATTATACTCTACAGAAATATCCTGAACTGTAGTCCAGGATTCCAGAATAATCTTATTTCCTGGTTCCATCTCGAGTTGTCTATAGTTACCATGGTGACCCTAGTTACCATAGCTTCCGCCAGCGGGCCCCTGGCCGTCTGGTTTCGTGATTTTCGCCCTCGAGGTGACCGATTACCAGGGGACCCCTTCGTTGTTATGACAGCGTTTCTAGTGGTTGCCATGGTAATCCGTACAATAACGTCCAGCGAGGGAATCCATTGGACGCCTCGTATCTGTCGACTTAGCGAACGAGTCTACCAGATCGCGGCTCTCCTTACAGTTCTCTACACATTCGACTATGTCTACCAGGCTGTCACCATTGCCGTCGCAGTAATTCTATACGAGAGTTTTTCCGCACTCATTACCATTGCAGTACCGATACAGACTATAGCGATAACGAGTAATAGGGATATATCCAATAATAAATTATATGGGAACAGCAATCACAGTTGCAGGTCCCCCATCCAGTAATTAATCACTAACAGTCCAAATACCGCCTGTTATATACCAAAAGTTACAGTCCAAATACCGGGTGTTATATACCAAAGGTAACAGTCCAAATACCGGGTGTTATATACCAAAGGTAACAGTCCAAATACCGGGTTTTATATACCAAAAGTAACAGTCCAAATACCGGGTTTTATATACCAAAAGTTACAGTCCAAATACCGGGTGTTATATACCAAAAGTAACATTCCAAATACCGGGTGTTATATACCAAAGGTTACAGTCCAAATACCGGGTTTTATATACCAAAATTTACAGTCCAAATACCGGGTGTTATATACCATAGGTAACAGTCCAAATACCGGGGTGCTATATACCAAAAGTTACAGTCCAAATACCGGGTGTTATATACCATAGGTAACAGTCCAAATACCGGGTGTTATATACCAAAGGTAACAGTCCAAATACCGGGTGTTATATACCAAAGGTAACAGTCCAAATACCGGGTTTTATATACCAAAATTTACAGTCCAAAAACCGGGTGTTATATACCAAAAGTAACAGTCCAAATACCGGGTTTTATATACCAAAAGTTACAGTCCAAATACCGGGTGTTATATACCAAAAGTAACATTCCAAATACCGGGTGTTATATACCAAAGGTTACAGTCCAAATACCGGGTTTTATATACCAAAATTTACAGTCCAAACACCGGGTGTTATATACCAAAGGTAACAGTCCAAATACCGGGTGTTATATACCAAAGGGTGTTATATACCAAAGGTAACAAGTCCAAATACCGGGTGTTATATACCATAGGTAACAGTCAAAATACCGGGGTGCTATATACCAAAAGTTACAGTCCAAATACTGGGTGTTATATACCATAGGTAACAGTCCAAATACCGGGTGTTATATACCAAAGGTAACAGTCCAAATACCGGGTGTTATATACCAAAGGTAACAGTCCAAATACCGGGTGTTATATACCAAAGGTAACAGTCCAAATACCGGGTTTTATATACCAAAAGTTACAGTCCAAATACTGGGTGTTATATACCAAAGGTAACAGTCCTAATACCGGGTGTTAGATACCAAAGGTAAGGTCCAAATACCGGGTGTTATATACCAAAGGTAACAGTCCAAATACCGAGTGTTATATACCAAAGGTAACAGTCCAAATACCGGGTGTTATATACCAAAGGTAACAGTCTAAATACCGGGTGTTATATACCAAAGGTAACAGTCCAAATACCTGGTGTTATATACCAAAAGTTACAATCCAAATACCGGGTGTTATATACCAAAGGTAACAGTCCAAATACCGAGTTTTATATACCAAAAGTTATAGTCCAAATACCGGGTTTTATATACCAAAAGTTACAGTCCAAATACCGGGTGTTATATACCAAAATGTAACAGTCCAAATACTGGGTGCTATATACCAAAAGTTACAGTCCAAATACCAGGTGTTATATACCAAAGGTAACAGTCCAAATACCGGGTTTTATATACCAAAGTTAACAGTCCAAATACCGGGTGTTATATACCAAAGGTAACAGTCCAAATACCGGGTTTTATATACCATAGGTAACAGTCCAAATACCGGGGTGCTATATACCAAAATTTACAGTCCAAATACCGGGTGTTATATACCAAAAGTAACATTCCAAATACCGGGTGTTATAATACCAAAGGCCCATTAATTTACAGTCATTTCTGGTTCTGACGAATTCTGGTTTTAAATTATTGAATCGGCATTTAAAGAATTGTAATCGTTACAAAACAAAATATCGCACAAATATTTAGCCTCATACTTTAAATAAAGTGAACATTTAGAAGCCTTAAATCATTTTGGTCTCTTGTAGAGAGAAGAGACACTTATAACTTTTGTATTTGTAGATTGTGGCTTATTTTATTCACCTTCGGTGCTCCTATTTGTTTATTTACAGTGACGTTTACAAATAATTAGTTGACAATCTCAGCCATGACTATGAGCCAGAACGACTACATCTTGTTAATTGGTATTTATTCTATATGACGTAGTTTTTGTTAGACAATACGTGAAGTGCGTCTACACAGAAATATTCTGAAGGCTGAAGCGTTACGTAACTTTACTACATATATTTTATTTTTATAAACTTTAATTATTGTCTGTTGCCGGAAATTAACTGGAATGTATGGACACCCATTAATTTATTTTTCAGTACTATTGGGCAGGGCATCGTGGTTGCTGTATTTTTATTAATTTCATTTAGGAATGAATCTTTATGTGTCTATTTAGATGTAACATATCATATTAATATTTCAATATTTGTTATTTTTAGTTATGAGGACAACAATACACTGACTTTTGATTCGATGCGATGCATGATTATATCCTTTGGTTTAAAATGAACCATTAAGATAATGAGGGGGGGAGGGGGGACTTTCGATCCCAATCAAAGTTCATCCCTCCCCAGGGGAAAAACATCTAATTAGTGATTACTGACAAAAACGGTAATGCATTAAATAATAAAAAATAAAATTCGTATTAAATTGTATTAACGAAATTTTTGTCTATGGAGTACAGTTACTATGGAGACATAAACAGAATATTCAGAACCATTGCTCAAAATTTGTTTAGAGGACAGGGGTATTTTTTTAGATAATTTATCATATAATTAGTAATTCAATTGCTACTCACCTACCCCCCCCCCCCCCCCCCCCACCTTAAGCTAAAATTAACTACTATGCAGATAGTCATATTTGAATTAAATTATTACTATTTAAGATTATTGGTACATTTTAACATATTGTTATATAATAATAATGTGCAATAATAATTATTTTGAGTTTTAGTAGACCGGTAATGTAATGCAGTAGTAGAGAACCATTCCATTAATGCCCGACTGACCATTTTAGTAATGATACAAAGGCGGACCCGGACACGGACGTGAGAGATTACGAGGTATCATAGCCACATGATCATGATTTGTATATTTTATGAATTCCCTCCATTCCAATTCTTGAATATTTAATTAATTGTAGACAACCCAAATATATTCCAAATTAACATTATATATTAAGAATTATTAATATGTCGGAATTAGCGCTTTTCAATAAGATATTCCATAATATAGTCTTGGTAACCCAGGAACTTCTGTGTCGCCAAGGCCACACAATCGTGTTCAATGATACCGACCCAAACACTAACAGTATATTTTTCATAATGTTTGATCGCGGTGTTTTTAGTACGAATTTATTGGTTATTTATTTTAGTGGAGGGAGTCTATTAATTGCTATGTATCGGTATTGATTTAAATATATATTTATATTTTTAGATAAAACCAAACCATGTTTCTTATATCCAAGGTTACAACTATTATTACACGCCAAATGATATTAATCTACTATTCCTAATCTGGTAATAATTTACGTTTTGTATATAATTTATGTCCTACGCATCTTAGATCACCATAATGATGGGGTGATGATAACTCCACCTACTGGCTCCAGAAGTCGTGGAAATCCAGCCCAAGTACCTAACTGATCTAGACTTTGCTGATGACTTAGGAGTACTCTCAGAATCACTATAGAGAGCCCAACGGCTCCTCAGCTCATTAGAACATGCTGTTCTAGTGCACTTCTAGTGTTGGTCTAGAAGAAGACCAAAATTTTGACAGTTAACTTCGACAGTCCTCATGAAATGACTGAACGTATGAGCATATATTCTAAGAATGCTGTGCTTGAGTTACTTCGGTTACGTGGGATCATGGATCGTTCGAATACGTAAGGAAAGGCATGGGCAGCATTGAATGGGCTTTCCAGGATTAGAAGTCA
>JAUCBJ010007594.1:0-139806 GCA_032718475.1 Nemertoderma westbladi
CACTGGACCATTTCTTGTGTCATTTTTGGGAGCACGAAAAGTGCTAGTAAATTTTTATTTGAAAATATTAAATACCAGGTTTTGCGATTAGAAACTTCCTTTATTTAGGTTTTCGCATATGCTGAGTTCAATGGTGACATTCACAAAGACGTTGCATTGTGTCTAGCACCTTATTTTTGGGTGCGGTGCGGCACGAAAATTACAAGTAGCAGAAATTTTGGAATTTATTTGGTCACGGATCTGTGGGTTAGAAAGGTATATAACAGGGTTTTCGCATATGCTGAGTTCATTGGTGACAATCCTAAACTCGTTGCATTGAGTCTAGCACCTGATTTTTGGGTGCGGTGCGGCACGAAAATTACAAGTAGCAGAAATTTTCGCGCAACATGCAGGGTGCAAAAAAGTACAATTTCACACATCCGAGTAAGTCCAAAACATGTTTCATTGTAATCAGCACCCAAAAATACCCCTTCTTACATAAAATTTATGTCGATTTGATGTTGTTACAAAATGAAATTTTTTCATTACCAGCACTTTTCGTGCAACATGCAAAAAATAACAATTTCACACATCCGAGTAAGTCCAAAACATAATTCATTGTAATCAGCACCCAAAAATACCCCATATTACATAAAGTTTATGTTGATTTGATGTTGTTACAAAATGAAATTTTTTCATTACCAGCACTTTTCGTGCAACATGCTGGGTGCAAAAAATAACAATTTCACACATCCGAGTAAGTCCAAAACATAATTCATTGTAATCAGCACCCCAAAAAACCTTATTAGGCAGCAATAGTTATAGATATCTTAAGTCTAAAAAAATTTCGATTTTTTTTCAGACACTATGAAAAAAAGGGGGGCACCCACCGAAAAGTAGCAATCCGTTGAAAATAAAAATAGTGCCAAAAGGTGCGCCGATAAAAGTTAGGAAAAGTCAAGAAATTTGCGTATCTCATTTTTAGTGCTTCTATGTTTGTAATCGATTTTTGATAGGGGGGGGGGGGGGGGGGGGTTCATATGAACCCCCCCCCCCCCCCCGGGACTGAAACGGTTAAAGCTTCTCGCGCGACTTTCTCGGCCCTCTCTCTGTTCTCTCTAACCAGTTTCTTTCTCCTTCTCTAGCAACGCACTCCCTTCCTCTAGCTGTCTCTCTAATTCTCTCTGGTCTAGCGCCGCCAGATCGAGTTGCCACGCCAGATTTCTACTATTACTATTACTACTCTATATTACTATTTCTTGCACCCGTCTTTCTTTTACGGAGGATGTAGCAGACTTATCGGTTACGACGGACTCCCTCCGCCTTCCCGTCCTACTAACTTTCGCCCGCCTCCCAGAACTTTCTCCGACCGACGAGACCGAATCCTCGGGGTTAACCTCGGATTTGCCCTCCTGCGGTCCCCTCCAACCCACTAATTTTATCCCCCAGGCATCGACTAAGTATGGCCCTATGTACACTACACCAGGCTCCATACCCCTACATTCCCATAGTTCAAACAGTTCGCTGGCAACCCCTCTTGCTCTCTCATTGGCTAGTTCTCCCTGCCCAAAACGCATCAAGTAGTTAAAATGTTTATTCGACTCACCTAGCCGCTTCTCTAACTTCACCTGATCTATCTTGGCCCCTCCTTTGGCTTCTCTTAGTTGTTTTCGGGTCGCGTTGTAGGCCCGTCGGAGTCGGTCGCTAACCCCGACGTCTTCGTCGCCGACGTCTCCTCTATCCCTCCGTGTACGGCGTCGTACCAGCGGCCCCACCGTCGCCGTTCCGGTGGGCCGTCCATCGCCCTTGGCCTGTGGCTGGCCGGCGACATCGGCACGTCGACCGCCGTCGTGTGTCGACTCGTCCCCCTCTTCTCCCGACTCGTCCTCTCATTGTAGACGGCCCCCTCTTGTTTGGATTACCAGGTCGTCCCTGATTGACGGTTCCGGCGTCGTGGGTCGGTACCGTTGCGTCGCGGCCTCGCGGATCGTTAGGTCGCCGTCCGGGGTCCGCGGTGGTGTCGTCTCTCCTTCTCTACTCATCTTTTGGGTTTAGGTCGGTGGCTGACAGTTACAGTTAGTTTCTTTGAGTGAATGGATTGAACTGACTTAGGGCAGATGATGTCTTAACCCTATTACCACTGGGGGGGGGGCCGAATCGGCCCATTCCTAGTTTTTAGTTGCTGTAACTATGCAACCACATTACGTACCGGCCCAATTTTTTGTGAGAATTAGCCAAATTTAATGCTGCATCTTTTGCAAAAAACGCCGTTGCAATTGGATTTCTACTTTTCGATGTGGGTGCCACCTCAAAATTTGGTCTCCAGCACCAAAATTTTTGAAATTTTCGAATTTTACAAAATCATTCGTGATTTAGTAATTATTTATGTTTGGGCTGTTTTTATTTATTTTTATTGGTTTGGATCACTCTAATGCTCTATACAAGCATGTAAGTGTAGTGGTACGTCATTTTTGGAGCAACAAATTTAGGGCGTGGCACTTTAAAATTTCAAAATTATTTTATTCGGAAAATTTACTAAAGTTCTGATTTCGAAGCATTTTTACAGGTTTTCTGGAGCGCTGAATCGATTGAAAGTAATATAGAAGCCTGAAGACTTAGTGGTTCGCCATTTTTGGTGCACCAAAATTAGGGCGTGGCACTTCAAATTTTGAAAAATACGAGATTCGGAAAATTTACTTAAGTTTTGATTTCAAATTAATTTTATAGGTTTTCTGGAGCGCTGAATCGATTGAAAGTAATATAGAAGCCTCAAATCCTTTGTGTACGTAATTTTCGGTGCACCAAAATTAGGGCGTGGCACTTCAAATTTTCAAAATTACTTTATTCGGAAAAAACACTAAAGTTTTGATTTCAAAAAATGGCTAACTTCTAAGTCTTCAGGCTTCTATATTACTTTCAATCGATTCAGCGCTCCAGAAAACCTATAAAAATGCTTTGCAAATCAAAACTTTAGTGTATTTTCCGAATCTCATATTTTTCAAAATTTGAAGTGCCACGCCCAATTTTTGGTGCACCAAAAATGGCGAACCACTCAGTCTTCAGGCTTCTATATTACTTTCAATCGATTCAGCGGCCCAGAAAACCCATAAAGATGCGTTGAAATAAAAAAATTAGGGGCATTTTCTGAATATCTAATTTTTCAAAATTTGAAGTGCCACGCCCACTTCTTAGGTGCACGAAAAATAGCATCCACTTCAATTTTTGGAAGTGGAATATAATCACATTCGATTCAGCGTCTTTCGATTCAGTCGCCGTCCGGGGTCCGCGGTGGTGTCGTCTCTCCTTCTCTACTCATCTTTTGGCTTTAGGTCGGTGGCTGACAGTTACAGTTAGTTTCTTTGAGTGAATGGATTGAACTGACTTAGGGCAGATGATGTCTTAACCCTATTACCACTGGGGGGGGGGGGGGCCGAATCGGCCCATTCCTAGTTTTTAGTTGCTGTAACTATGCAACCACATTACGTACCGGCCCAATTTTTTGTGAGAATTAGCCAAATTTAATGCTGCATCTTTTGCAAAAAACGCCGTTGCAATTGGATTTCTACTTTTCGATGTGGGTGCCACCTCAAAATTTGGTCTCCAGCACCAAAATTTTTGAAATTTTCGAATTTTACAAAATCATTCGTGATTTAGTAATTATTTATGTTTGGGCTGTTTTTATTTATTTTTATTGGTTTGGATCACTCTAATGCTCTATACAAGCATGTAAGTGTAGTGGTACGTCATTTTTGGAGCAACAAATTTAGGGCGTGGCACTTTAAAATTTCAAAATTATTTTATTCGGAAAATTTACTAAAGTTCTGATTTCGAAGCATTTTTATAGGTTTTCTGGAGCGCTGAATCGATTGAAAGTAATATAGAAGCCTGAAGACTTAGTGGTTCGCCATTTTTGGTGCACCAAAATTAGGGCGTGGCACTTCAAATTTTGAAAAATACGAGATTCGGAAAATTTACTAAAGTTTTGATTTCAAATTAATTTTATAGGTTTTCTGGAGCGCTGAATCGATTGAAAGTAATATAGAAGCCTCAAATCCTTTGTGTACGTAATTTTCGGTGCACCAAAATTAGGGCGTGGCACTTCAAATTTTCAAAATTACTTTATTCGGAAAAAACACTAAAGTTTTGATTTCAAAAAATGGCTAACTTCTAAGTCTTCAGGCTTCTATATTACTTTCAATCGATTCAGCGCTCCAGAAAACCTATAAAAATGCTTTGCAAATCAAAACTTTAGTGTATTTTCCGAATCTCATATTTTTCAAAATTTGAAGTGCCACGCCCAATTTTTGGTGCACCAAAAATGGCGAACCACTCAGTCTTCAGGCTTCTATATTACTTTCAATCGATTCAGCGGCCCAGAAAACCCATAAAGATGCGTTGAAATAAAAAAATTAGGGGCATTTTCTGAATATCTAATTTTTCAAAATTTGAAGTGCCACGCCCACTTCTTAGGTGCACGAAAAATAGCATCCACTTCAATTTTTGGAAGTGGAATATAATCACATTCGATTCAGCGTCTTGAAAAACCTACTAAATCTAGCCAACACTGCCACACTATAAGTTTTTAGAAAACTAAAAATTTTGTAATTTTGTCCTGGGACTACTTTTATTTTTCATCAAAATTATGAGTCCCTGCTTATGAAATTTTAACTTTTTAAGGTTTGGTAGTGTTCATCTATAGTTGTTTCACCAACAGCCCAAATTTTGTAGGATTTCATTGGACGACTACAAAAATATAGTGGGTGGGCCGAATCGGCCCCCCCCCCCCCAGTGGTGCTAATGGTCAAAACACCCCAGTGGTAATAGGGTTAACACTGTGACGGGATCCACCGAGGATCCCAATATATCCGGTTATCTTAACTACGCATCCCCGCCGTGTGTATGTGAAAGGATCGTTTGAGAGTTCTGATGTTGTTAATTCTCCAATATATTATGTATAATACAAATGTTAAATGGATAAAGTGTAGACACATTCAGATGGTAATTGATTAACTAAAGTAAAGTGAATGATGGCGGCAGTAGACGGTCTTAAGAGTTACCGTACTACCCTAACTGAACTGACTAACTAAAGTAAATGAAATGACATAGTAACTGGTAATATATATTGCACTGGTTGGCCGTATTACATTACTCAGTGGATGCCTCCCCCCCCCTCCCCCATTGGCTAATAACTCACTTCTCGCCCTCCCATCTCTCTGGGAGTGCTTCCCCCCGCTACTGTCACTCTCTCCCTCCCGGAGGTGTAACATCTGACCCCCGCTGTGTGTGTCCCTTTGGGGTTTGTCGCCCCGCTTATTGGGGTGATACAAGGTTGATTGGTAATCAACCTTGTTCTCCCAATATTGCTTAAAGCTCACTTTATGGAGTGACTAGCGGAATTGAATTCGCTAACAAAACTGCATTGAAATAATTGTACGTACAGTATAACAATATACAGAGAATATTGCAATGTTCTAGAGTTAATATACGGAAATAATAACCTGAAGCGAATAAAACTGAATAATCACTGATGCCATTCCAGAAGCAAATTAACCTGTTTAATTACCGAGGCCACAGGCCGATGTTATTATATTTAATTTGGGTTAATAAGGTTAATAAGGTTAATTTGCTGAAGGATTAGGCATCAGTTAAATAACTGGGAGAAAATCTTGGGATAATAGTAGTGCCTACCCCTACCCTCGGTAGCATCTATCTAAAGAGGAGCCTTCGGGTCGCCTCAACTGTTTGCTTGATATGCTGCTAATAATACTAGGTGAAAGAAGAAATCAATCAGCATGTAGTTCAGCAATATCCTTGTTTTACTAGTCAGCCAGTAGTACCAGTGTTGCTGTATTCTTGTATTACATGGTGTATTCCAGTATTGTTAGTGTTAGATCAATAATTGATTTTAAGAATTTTAAGAATTGATAATTTAGCACATGAATTATTCATGTGCTAAATGTTGGCAGTTGAAGTGCAGAAGTTGTGGTATTTATTATTAAGGATACCATTCATACCAGAAAACCGAACTGACTAGAAAATCATGTGTGATGTGTTCTATATCTTGCATCCGCGCTTCTAGCCACACTGATGCCACTTCACTACAGTATCTCTGTCGGTAGGACCTAACTGTGGCCCTCTTGCTGTCTTAATATTAAATACCGCAACATCTGCACTTTAACTGTTCAACATTTAGCAGATGACAAGATCCAACACTAACAATACTTGAATACTGGAATACACTAATACCAGAATACACCATTAAAGTGCCTCTACCGGCTGACCAGTAAAACTGTTGAAATGCATGCTGATTTGTTACTGTTCCTTGGCTGCCGGGCAACAATGGTTTCTGTGTAGTATTAGACACATTCAACTTATTTTTTAGCAGCATATTAGGTAAAATTTAATGCTATTTAATGCCAATCATTTTATTACTGTTTTCTGGACAGTTTTATCCCTATGTTTTACGTAGATTACTTAATGGTGTGCTATGCGAGGAGTACATTTAGGATTACCAATTCAGTGTAATACATGTATTAAATTTCCTGTTGATCAATATTTTTACTTTTTCCGGGTGCATTACAGTGTTTTTCATCTGTTTTTCTAGTGTTTCACTGTTTTACTAGTGTTTTCCTAATTTAGAATTATCCTTCTTCCTATACCTACTGTTGTTTATAATATACTTATTGGGAATTTGATCCAAAGGTAAATTCACAGCCAGCAAGCTGGGTTTCTAGTATTGAAATATAGTTGTAATCAAATCAGGGTACTTGGTATTCACTCAGGAAGAACTCCAAACCACAGTAAATCGATTTCAACAATAGAGACTACTAAGTAGGTTTGCTGTATTTTAAGGGTGAAATTTGGCAAATTTTGCAAAATTTTAAAGGCCATGAGGCTAGGGTAGATTTATATGAAAATCACAATTTCACATTTTGTGTTTGTTTCCAACCTATTTGACATTAAATATTTGCATCTTCCTTAACTTTTATCAAAAATACAAAATATCTGGGATTTTCAAAACTGGCATTGCCTTCTCAAAAATTTGAAATTTTCAAGTGACGTGAGGCCCGCTTAGAATTTTTCGAAATCAAAATTTTTTTTTGCAAAGTTAGTTTAGACCGATTTGGCATCAAAAAAATAGTGCTTCCCTTAAAAATAAAGAAAAATTTTTTTTTCAATCCACCCTAATGTATAGACTTATGCCCTCTAGCCTCTGTTTTGGTACAGAGCTTCAATGACGAAATTAGCCAGCTGTTTCTTTATCCGTAGGGTCTATGTTATATTTCGTCCAATCAGCGCGATTTTCTGTTCATGTAAATGTCGCAATGCGACAAAATCCTTCATTCTGACTTTCTGAGTTCGCCCAGAAACATCAGCGGCCAGAGAGAATCATAGAACGCAAATAAATTAACTCTTGACACTCACATTAGAAGAAAATAACCCTTGGTCCTATCAAATATATTTTTCTTGGTCCTTGAGTGGAAAAATGTATCTTTGGTACGCAAAGGGTTGAGTAACAAAATAAATACATATATTCGGTTTCGTAATTTAAATATTTTACTGAAAATGCTGCAGATTTTATTTATATTGTATTGAATATTTAGATTTAAGAAAGCTGGATATTGTGAACAATAGTGCTGGTAGTGACTCGTCCAGGTGGGGCTGTAGAGCAAACTTGGCAGTTGATGGTATAAAGACGGGCGACCCGAAGCCAAAGCCTCCAGTTTGTAATGGATTCCATTCAGATGAATACCCACCCCATTGGTGGTGGGTCGACATTGGAAGTGAAAAGATTGTTGGTCTCGTGAGAATTTATAACTCAGAAGCTGATTTTAATAATAATAATTTATATAACTCCAAGGTAAATCTGTGGAATACGACTTTTGTCGGTATATAAACCATATAATAATCGTTAAAATAAACACGGTTTCACAACCTTACAATTTTATTACACAATGTGATATATTACAAATAATCTAGTCATAATTTCATTATTTGTGTAAAGAAGCAACATTATCATCAGTATGAAGGCTTAACCAAACAGCTTAAATGTAAATTACAAGTAGCTCAGAATAAAGTAGTACGATTTATTAAAGACTACAAACCTAGGCACCACCTAACTCCAGATGACTTTTCTGAATCTGGACTACTTAACTTAGATAGTAGAGTTAAGCAGCTACGCCTTAACCATGTGCATAAAGTGTATAATGGTAAATGTCCCAATTACCTAAAACAAAAATTCAACAGAGTACGCGATACACACTCTTACAGTACCAGAGCTAGTGCTTCAAACTTCTACCTCCCGAATTGTAAATCCTTTGTATCTGATACTTTCTTTTTTAACGGCATAAAAAATTGGAACGCTCTGCCTAATGAAATTAAAAACCTAAATAATCAACATTCTTTTAAATCTGCAGTTAAATCTCATCTCCGTGTGCAATGTAAAAATAGGTACAATAGTCCTACAGTAAGTTATTAGTTTATTAATTATTTACTATTTATACTGTAATTACGTTTTATAATAAATTGTTCTGTACATTACATCTTTATCGTTGAGTCGGGCATTGTCACGCTCTCGGTAAAGTTGTACATGTACATAGTGTAATTACGTTTTATATTGGTTTTAGGTTAGCGTAGTGTAATATTGTATTTGTAACCAAGTAACATAAAGGACCCCCTTGGAAATAAGCTGCAAAGCTTTAGGGGTAATCCTATATGTTATGTTGGACAATACCTTTATACCGGTACATTGTTTGGTGTATTTGTTATTGTTTTTACATAATGTATAAATAAATCTATCTATCTATCATATTCACAGTTATTTTCCATCAATTGTTCAATATTTTTGAGTTTTAATAATAAAATATTAATATATAATTAGATGTAATAATATAACTTATTATCGAAATTAATTTATGATTAGATATTCGTATTGGGTGCTGGCACTGATCTGGAGGATTTATACGTTATTCGTGATAAGAGCGATCAACTTTGCGAAATGGTAACGGCTTGGATGGTAACAAGAGACCATTGGACCATGAATTTTACATGCGAAGACGAGGGAGGTTTAGGATTATTTGGAAGATATGTCGTACTCTACGCTCACCTTGATAGAATTATCAACATCCATGAGGTGGAAGTGTTTGAGCAAATAGGTAAATTGATTACATTAATATACATAGCAACTAAAGCTATACAGTAGATCTCATAATAGCTGGAGAAATCATAAACTTAAATTATGTAATATTATAATAATATATAAATATATAATAAAAAGTACAATTTTAAATATTTTATATTCTTTTCGCTCGAATATACCCCAAAATCGGGAGAAAAAGTTTCACTTTTTTTCCTTGGGAAAAAATGTAACTTATAGTATTGCATTGATTTTACTTTTTTTCCTGGCGAAAAAAGTAAAATGAATACTTTTGGTGGAATTTCTTAAATTTTATTACCTGTGTTCAAAGAGCAACGACGTAGATTTGCGTAGGTTTGTAAGTAATTTCAACAAAATCCACTCAATGTTACTGCAATTTTAGTGTGTGCGCAAGGCGTACTCCAAAACGGAAATCAATACCAAATATTGGTTTATATAGTTAAGAGGCTCTCTATTTCTAGTTACGTAATAATTATATAGCAATATAGTAACATACTACAGTTCAATTTACTTTCAAAACACTACTGCAATAATGTAATAAAATAATACTAATAAAATAATTATTTGAAAAGGCACTGATAGGCTATGTTCTCGGCGCAAATAAACCTATTGTACTCAAGTGGGTACCAGATATTTGTTCTTATAATTGTACTCTTCTCGGAATAAATGCGTTTTGAATCGACTTTTGAATATCTTTTGGCTGTATCTGCCTGCAGTGCGTATATTCATTATTCAAGTGCAATTTATTCCATATTTTTTCCAATTTATTCCATATTTTTTCCAATTTATTCCATATTTTTTCCAATTTATTCCATATTTTTTCCAATTTAATCCATATTTTTTCCAATTTATTCCAGCTACCGAGATTAGATTATCGACCAGACGGATTATAAACGTGCGCGTTTATAATCCGTCTGGTCTATAATACGAAATTAGTTCCGGTAGATATTGAGGACCTGTTCTAAGGTCCGGACTCCGGTTAAAATTATCCTCTGTATTATTTTAATAAAAAACCGACTTTGGCAAATGTCTTACCAAAAATAATGATAATAGATAGGTGGAGCGATAGTATTAGAAGACTTCTAAACAAGAAAAAAATTTTTGTCGCCAAATTAAATCACTTTATTTACACATTTAAAAAATTGCCTTAAAACTCTATTAAAATCAAAATATTAGGTTTACGATAGTCAAAACTAGCTTAAAATGTTTGGAATAAGGTTTATAATCATTTTGACAGACAAAATTCTTTTACATAAACAACTAAAGATTTTATTACGAATTTATCATGATGACGTCATCATTTTTGTCTTTTATTAATAAAATGTCTCCTGATAAAAAGGAATCAAAATATTAAAATTTTGTCTGTCAAAAATTTTGGTATATGAAAATGTACAATGTGACCATTTTTCAGGAACTAAATATGAGTTTTACTTGATTTATAGAATTTTTTGTTGGAAAAATTCAAAAAAATGAAAAGTGGAGAAAATCGAGGTTAAAGTTTGAACCTTCCCAGCAAATTACAGTAGTCAGTCTCTATGTGACTGCCGATATGAATTAATCAAAATAGTCATTTAGGAATGATTTAGGAAGCAGACAGCTGAAATTTTCACTATGGGGGTTTTCGCAGGACGTTGGCTGATTTCAATTCTGATGTCAGTTTTCAAGCTTGGACAAATCTACTCTGACTGTCTGGCTGTCTGTCGGAATGTCTGTCTGTCTGTTGGTTTGTCCGTCAAAATATAATAAAACACGCGAAACATCTAAAAATTGCTTTGGGGGTTTTCCATGTCGCTGATTTAAATTCCGATGTCAGACAGTTTTGCTTTTTGGTTAACTTTTGTCTGTCTATCCGTCAGTTTGGCTGTTCGAATGTCGGTCAACATACAAAAACACATTCCATCTAAAAATTTCATTATGGGGGTTTTCGTGGTCGCTGATTTCATTTCCTGTGTCAGTTTTGATGTTAGACAAAATCTAGTCTGTCTGTTTGTCAGGAAACACTTTTTTTAGGGAAAATGATGTTAATTTTATTTTTATGGAAACAAGCCATTGTATAACCGTCATATCTCCAAAACTAAACATGATGAGATTTCATAACATACATATTGGGATTCGCCATTAAATTCTGCACAACAATCGACTAAAATATGTTTTTTGATTTTTTTATCTTTAAAAAGTGGAGTCCCCCCAAGCATTTGTACGTTATCAGTGCCAATTTAAATTCAATATGTCTTATAACAGGTAGCCAGTGAAGCTGCTTTAAAGCTGTCGTTATTTGGTCTCGTTCCCGCAGAACACAAATTAGTCATGCTGAAGCATTTTGCACATATCACGTAAGGTACGATATGTAGGTACATATCGTAGAGAGTTAGTTAGATACATATTGTGTAAGGTCCACTATATAATGCTAAAAATACAGTATGTAGAGAGAGGAGAGCGTGGATACAAAGTAATCTAGTGTATTATATGTATAGCCACAAGTATGAAAATTGGATGTATTGTGTAAGGGACGATAGAAAATGCATAGAATAATATGTATAAATAAACAATAAATTAAATATGTTGATAAAAATTTAAATAAATAATATAGCTACCAAAAGGAGAATTATGTATTCTGGAACTATAGGAAAAGTAACAAAAATTAATTCAATTAGGTTAAATTGAGAATAATAGGTAGAAATATTACAATATTACATAGAAATACCAGTTATGCCGCTGAAAGTAGAATAGATTAGCTACGTTTACTATTATAAAGCTGTGGGAAGGTGGTCATTATACCTGCACCCTTAGAAAGGGAGGTTACCTCAGGTAACAATGGCGTAAAGAAAGATCAAGGCAATCAGAAAGCGGAAGAGTGTGGAGACCTCGGAATCTTTGGTTATTGATTGGACAGTGAGACATCCCGAGGAGATCACGAGAGCGTACTACCAATGGCTGGCAATAAAGCATCCCGTGCAGGAAGATATATTAGTCGGAACCTATGGGACGCCAGGAGATGAGAGGATGTTTGGGATACCGAGGGAGGGGGGGGGGGGGGGGGGGATAAAGACGTGCCAAAGGGAGTGTGGAATTCCTTCATGGAGTCAATGGATGGAATGGGATACATGATAGACGACCTCGATGGGAAGACTGAGGAGATCATGAGTGATGAGAGAAGGAAGGTGATGGGAAGGAGAGCATTTCAAGTGCAGATTGCGAGTCCGAACGGGAAGATCTTAATCTTTGATTTGGGGATGTAAGACTGCTCAGCCGATAAGTTAATCAACAGATTACTGGTGGCTGTACAAAGAATCATTAAAGATCAAATGATAAAATATAGATCGCACATAGTGACGGACATGCGGGTTATGGTACTTCCAGTGGTGGATATCCTAGACTCACAGGTGCTACACATGGCGATGAATAGACCTCAAGGACTAGGGTTGATCAAAGCCAGTGACACGTGTTGGATGGTGGCAGTAGGAAACCTGATCAGGTTGATAACCCATAAACAATGAATATTGAATAAGGACAAGTTCTGGAAGGAGTTCGGGTGAGAACTCGCATCAATGATAAAATGGGAAATGAGTCCGAAACAAGAGACCTTGTTTATATTCTAGGAAGGAACCTGTAGACTGGGCCAATGAAGATATATATTACATGAAGATTGGTGACTAATAGGTCTAGTCAACCTATTCGTCAAGTGGCAATAAAAAGGTACTATCTTAGTTTCCTTACAAACTGTGGAAATTTAACTTATGTAATTGGTCAAACAATTTCTAAGATAGCACCTTTCTAATGAATTATTTAAAAAGGTGCTATCTCAGAAACTGTATAAGGGATAACTGAGGGATAACGGATAAGGTGATAACTTTCTAACCAATCATTAGAAAGGCGCTATCTCAGGATACAACATAAAAGTTCTTTGATCGAGCCTTTTTAATGAATTTGTTAAAAAGGAGCTATCCTGGAATTCGTCAATATTCTAATTTCAATTACAATTTAATTGAATTTTCTGCATTTAATTTAAATCAAATCATTTAAATGTGATAATTTTCATAATAACCCACTATCAAAAATTATATCTTCTTATGCGGAATTATATAGACTTTCACATGAAATGAATATCTAAATTTTTTGAAAAATTTTAGATAGCGCCTTTTTTTGCCACATGACATATTCGTCACAGGTCTTCCGGAAGAGGCATATCATCTATAAGGTTGTTGAAGGGGTCCTCAACTACCAAGGTCAGAAGGAAGAAGATATGTTCTACAATCCGGAATATCTGCTGTTGGACATTGGAGTGGACGACCCCAATGCCAGGAGGCATAAGGATGAGGAGGTGCGCATCCAGAACAAAGAGGAGGATGATGCGGAGCTAGCAAGATTTAGGGAGACGCTATATCGAGAAGATGAAAACAAGCTCAATGAGGATCAGGATACAGATTTCTCGATGTTCTATCCATCAGGCTCGAGTAACGACATGGATTTTGGATCTCATCATCGATCTCAGGGTGGTTTGATAGAATCACGGAAAGGTGTGGATGCGGCCCAGTGGACTCCGTATTCTAACCTTCTGAGGTTACAGGATATGACAGAGTAAAGGAGAATGGAGTGGACCCGGATGGAGACTGGGAGTCATCCATTCGATGGGATGTCAAGATGGTAGGTAGATCGTACACAGACTGGCATGAGGGGTGGGCAATCCCCGAAGCAGGTGCTCACACATCTTGGGATTTGTCCCAACACCAAATGAGATAAACCGGATCATGAGATTTTGACCCATCCGTGTCCACAAGTCAATTGCAACATGAGGAAGGGCTGATGATGCAACCAATGGAGAGAATGACAAAAGAAAACGTCAGGATATACCAACGTTTTAATAGACCAGGGAGGGAACGAGAAGATGGGGTAGATGAATTCGGGCGAACAATTTCGTTCGAAGGCAGCGACTATTGTGGTAGATGAACCCACAAGCAGCAGGATTGTCTACATCAATACAAGACAGGGATAAAGTCTCTCTATTGTAAGAATATATGGGAAATCCAGAAGTTTCTCAGGGAGCATCTACCAAGATGGATGAGGGATACTATGAGGAGGACAGGGATGGGTTCAGGTGGAGGATGTAAAAAGGGACCATTGGCCAAACGGATATGCGGGGCATATGACTGGGAGGAAAGGAAGGATAAGCTGAAGCAGAGAACTGCTGGATTACACGAGCGAGTTAAGTTGGGACTGGAGAGGTTGCGAAACATGGACTTGGAGGAAGGTCTGAAAAGGAAACTAGATTAGATATATGCAGGTAGGAACATTAATATTACTTACATTGTACATCTTTGAAATTGTAAACAAATATTGTTATTATTATTAAGTGAGCGAAGGTTGCTATTTTGCTCAGAATAGAATCTGCTTATGATGTAGCTACTGTAGGTACCTGTTGAGTGTGTTGTATATTGCCAATAAAAGGTATGTTTATCTGCAACTCTCCCCCTCCTTTTTAGGTCCACGTAGCAAGACCTCTAGTATTCACTCCGTTGTTGGTGTTATGGTGTTCTTGTTGTTAATTTACAGTTGGGTTTTAGTTTTATAAAAGTTTAGTTTAGTTTAGATATTTTTAGCTTCAAACGGAGCAGTGTCAAATTTGGTAAAGCTTTGGACTTGGAATCTCTAGGCCTACATGCCGAGTTCAATCCCACTTTTCGGTGAATATTTTTGGTAGTAAGATTGGTAGTAAGCCATTCAAGGAGGCAGTTAATGCGTTAGTAGGGACCTGCGTGATTTCGCGCTTGTTTATGTTGTGCTTTGTATACAAATGATGAACTGATGGCGGACCCCATGTAGACCCTACCGTAGTTTTTCTTTCTACCTACTGTATACAATTAAATCTATTATAAAATTTATCCAAAAATTAAGATTTGTGCCTGCCTACCCTGATATACACTCGCCTACCCAACTATAAAATCCTGGCTACGGGCCTGATATAGGATTAGGCCTCACATAGAGAAACTACTGTGTAAGAGCCAAAACGGATTTCGACCAAGTAGATCAATAATAGCTCAGATACTTGCACTACGGAGACTGATTGAAGGAATTAAGTCGAAGAATCTCCCCGCAGTCATGACTTTTGTGGACTACAAGAAGGCATTCGACTCCATCCATAGAGGCAAATTGCTTGAAATCCTAAGTGCTTATGAAATACCAGAAGTACTTGTTGCTGGCATTGCATTGTTATATTGTGACACAGAAGCGCAGGTACTGCCACCATATGGTGAAACTGAGTTTTTCTCAATCCTGGCTGGGGTATTGCAAGGTGACACATTAGCACCATTACTATTTGTAATTGTGCTCTATTATGAAATGAGGACAGCCACAAAGGGTGAAGACTTGGGATTCACACTTGAAGAACGCAGAAGTAGTAGATATCCGGCTACTACAGTCACAGACACCGAATTTGCGGATGACATCGCCCTGCTCTCTAATACTCTAGCAGATGCACAGCTTCTACTGAATAAAGTGGAGAGTGCTGCCAAGGAGGTTGGATTGCATATAAATGGTACCAAGACCGAATTCATGACCTTTAATGTTGATGGAATCTTGACAACCATTGACGATAATCAACTAAGGAAGGTTGACGATTTCCAGTACCTTCGATCATGGATAGAGAGTAGCAAAAAGGACATAAAAGTTAGGAAAGCAAATGCTTGGGTAGCTCTATCAAAAATGGATACCATCTGGAAATCAGATCTATCCAGGCTCCTGATGACTAAGTTCTTTCGATCCACAGTGGAAAGTGTATTTTTATACGGGGGTGAGACCTGGACAATGACTAAATCACTTGAACAACGAATTGATGGTTGCCACACAAGACTACTAAGGGCAGCCCTAAACATCAGCTGGAGACAAAACGGCACCACTGTGGAGTGGGTCACCATTTTAATTTTTTTTTATTGTGTTTTTTAACCGATATTATAAGTGTACTAAGTTTATTTAAATATTGTTTCCAACTACAACACAATTCTAGAACGTTTATATTCATTTCATATTTTAAAGATTCATTTGTGTTTTTTGACATTATGAGTACAAACATTCAAAGACATTTATATTCGAGACAGTCCACTGATTTAAATATTATAGAAATTTCCCAAAATTTAAAAGATGAGGGGAGTGCGATAACATTTGCACAATCCTGTGGCCTGTTACCCATACCCACTAGTAAAAGTTCTTGCAAACATGTTGGTTGTAGCTACTCTGCCCACATTTTTAGACGTACAAAACACGGAGGTACTTGTCTAATGTGGCGTTGCAAAGGGCCACAAAGACACCAATTATCGGCAAGAAACGGGACGTGGTTTGGTGCATCTAAACTACTAGTATCCCAGATTCTATGGATTACGTTTATCCATTCAAATTATTATTATCGTTTATCCAAATTCACTTATTCTAATAAACAAAACTAATGTTTATAGTGTGTGTAAAAAATAGTAAATATATAATTGTATAAAATTAAAAAATAAATGGTGACCCACTCCACAGTGGTGCCAGACAAAACATGACAAACGCCGAGCTTTATGGTACAATACCACCTGTATCAACCACCCTCCGTGAACGCAGATTAAGATTCAGTGGGCACTGCTGGCGAAGTAAAGACGAGGTCATTTTTCTGGCAACCAACTCATGGAAAGCGTAGTCGTCGACGACCGGCCATAACATATATAGATCAACTTGAAAGGGATACTGAACTTGAGAGAAACGAAATTGCGACAACTATGGAGAATCGGGAAGCCCAGAAGGATCTCATTTCCACTGTCCGAGTTCGCTCGACCTAGTAGTAGTAGTATGGATATTAGTTTTGTGTATATAATATGTTGTAACCTCATTATTAGCCAGTTGTGTGAGCATTTTAGATAGGATGTATCGAACTAGTTTGTACCTGTCATTCAGTAGTCATTAAGAGTCATCTAGTACAGTTATTATTCAGCATCAGATCTATATTCAATTACATTAACAATTTCCTTTATCAATGAACAATTCAACGTTTTTTAAATTTTAGAATTTAATATTACTACTCTATAACCAAAACCAAAAAATTAAAATAATGTTGCCAAAATATAATATTAAAAATACAGTTCTGGAATATGTTGTAGAGGAAACAGGCACTGTTAAATGGAAATGAGCGGTGTAGAGGAATATTTTTACATAAAATTCCCAAAAGTTCAGAAGCGAATATCTCAGGATGCCCAAAGGGTCACCCAGGCTTATTTTAACTGGAAAATAATGCTCTTCAAGATTTGCTATAGATTTGCAGTTTCGCAAACAATGGTCATGGACTCTAACTGGCGTGAGTCTACTATAGGCATAATGGTTTACATGTAAATTAAGCACTTTTTCGAGAAGCACTGGAAATACTAGTTAATTAGATTATAAAATTAATTTCGAACGTTAAGTTAGAACGTTATAATATTGAGATATTTTATCATTCAGATATTAATGAATGTTCAACTGATACTCATAATTGTGATACTAATGCAAGCTGCACAAATACTATGGATGGATTCATTTGTGAATGTAATGTTGGCTATTATGGCGATGGTGTATGGTATTGCGATGGTAAGTTACTCTTGTAATAAATTTAAATATGGAAAGAATTTTGATGCTATCAATGTAAATTAAATAAATTATTGAATTATTTCATTGATTTACTTATATATGATTCTACACACCCTGTTTATGAAACTATCTACTATGTGATAAATATAATGTAATAATTATTTCCCTTTCATGGTCTTCGGTCCATCCTCAGCGCACCCAACACACAATTTTCACTTCACTGGTGGCGCACCATTCTTTTGTGTCATAAACCCCAACATTAGTCTCAATGTTCTCCAGCTTGATGGTGGAAGCGGGAAATACACGGAAGAGGATAAGGAAATCCAGAAAGTTAAGGCCTCCAAAATAAGGGATGTCTAAAGTTCTAAGGCTCTATATGATATCCGGTGCCTTCCCCATCCCTGATGACAAGATGTTCCATCATTTAATTGTTTGGAGCTCTTCCATGAAGAAACTCACCAATTAAGTTCTGGTACTCTGAACTTCATGAGATGGAAGCTTCACCTCCCAATCATGAAATAAAACACGCAGGAATCCCTACTCGCCGAATATAGTGTGTTAGAAGCAAAGGGAGTATTTCTTGGTTGTATGGGGACAATTGGAAAACGGCCGTACGGTCAAACCCGACAGTTCCATTTATCAGCTTAATCCGGTTATGGGGAAAGATAAACTGATATGGCAAATGTATGGCAATTGCGCTGATTGAATACGACATCAAGTATCTGGTGATTATCCTTGGAGCCTCCCATCTGGCTAAACTTTTAATACATCAATGTTATCAGGATAATCTACATGCCGGACAGAACTGGCCAATATCCAGCAGAAATACTGGATAATACGGATCCAGCCCATTAACCCTATTAGTACCAGGCTATAAAATGTTGTACAAATACAGGGGGGGGGGGGGGGGGGGGGGGGTCATATTGACCCATCCTTCTAAAATCAACAAATTTTTACGGAAACTGTTTTGTTTGTACGTAGGTATCACTAGTCTGGATCCGACCGAAAATAAAAATTTCGAAAAAATGTACACTGGGGTGCAAAATACATGAACATAAAATACATATTCTAAAGTTTCAGTTTCCGTCAATTCGGGTTCGATGACCCCTACTATTTATATGGCCACTACATGGCTCCCCCAGAACCTGAATTAATAAAAATAGTCCGGCTGCCGGATGGCCCGCCAACTTCGAGTTGCTATGGTAGTTTGCGGTGGGTCGGGTGAGTTGCAGAGACTGGGGGAGGGAGGTCCGGGGGTGTCACTGTAGGTGGTCGACCACAACGCGGTGGGACGGCCACAGTGATGGGTTCATCGATAGCGAGGTGGGCCGGTTTGAGTCTGTCGATGGAGACAGTCTCATGATGCCCGCCCACCTCGATGACGAACGTCTTTGGGCCATGCTGTACAACCTTGTACGACCTGGTGTAGGGCCGCTGTAAAGAAGCACGGTGAGCAACGGTGCGCAGGAAGGCATAATCACTGGTGGTTATTTGTGACGGCACTGACGAGTTTGTGGGTGTGCTAAGCCACAACTTACAGGGGTGAAATCTTACAGCACAGAAGGTTCGCCATGTCCTGCAATTGTCTGATTGTTACAGTTGAAAAATTGTGAATACTATAAACTGATATAATTGTATTGAAATTATTGCTTGTACAAAAACAGATATGTTGAGATAGATATATTGATGTATAGAAACTGGTACATGAATGTCAGACATCAGAATGTCAGAATGTTACAGTTACATAATATATCGGACTTTACAAATACTGTAACAGCACAGCATATAACTATATAAAGTAACCAATCTAAACTATAGAACAACTATAACTAAGAACTATCAACTATAATAAGAAATATAATGAGAACTATGCCTGTATGCTACTATACTATACTATATTACATGTATTATACTACTATACTATTGAAAGATCATGGAGCTTCCTACCCCTGATTGACTGCTTCCGGTGTCTGACTGTATGTATGCATGCAGTACGTCAGTACTGCAGTACCCGTATGATGTTCTGACTGCTGATCAATAATAATGATGCCAGCTAGGCAGACAGATTCCTGATATTACGGAGGTTGGGATGGATAAGCCAATCAGGGAACAGGACAGTAATCCTACCTTATAAGGTAATACAAACATAAGGTTGCGTGCGCTGTCTCTATTATAAGGAGACAGCTGGTAATAAAATGCACAAATAGAAATATATGTGGGGCGAGTCATAAACTATGAAAAGCTCTAAGGCAATATAATATTCTTAGTTAAAGATAATAAAGATATTGTAACTCTCTATATAAATGCATAATAGGTAGTTGACATCCCCACACCCACGACAGTGGCTTAGGGCCGCTGCCGTAACTATAAATTACGACATAATATGTACATATATAATATATAATGCACAATGAAAGGACATATAAAGTAATAATGTGAAATCAAACTCAAATAAAGTCACATAATATTTATATCTTTACAAATGTCGGTTGGTGCTTTTGACTAGTTTTAAAATCTCACAATTGATTAAACAAATTATAAACTAAAACTCAGCTCAAAATGCACAAATAAATGCCATTCTTATATATAGAAACTCTACTAATTTATATAGATTACTTTCAATGAAAATAATTACCGTAATTCATAGTAATAATGTTTCTTAGTAAGTTAAGACATACTTAATAACAATATAAGTCCATAGATAAGATTAAATTGAGAAACGGTAATTTAAATATTCACCAAGGAGTATTAAAGAGAGCAAAAATGAATACGAAAATACGAAAGAAAATACCATGAAATAACTATATATAACATCAATATAGTCATCAATCTATTATTACTAATTATAATCGAAGTACATCAATCATCGTAATGTTAGTGATATTTAACTGCTTTGATCGACTTTATTCCCAAACATCGAGTAACAAGTATAAAACGAGTTGTATATAAACACTAAATCCATTATCGTCAACAAACATAAATTAAATATTCAGGGTAGAGGGATTGGGTTCAGAATGGGGTAAGGGACAAGATAGACCAGGGGGGGGGGGGGGGGGGGCAAAATGGAAAGGGAAAAGAGGGACAGGAAGAACGATACGAGAGGAATAGGCTGGACAGTGGACAGGGAAAATAAAGATGTCATATCAACAATGGAGTGCGCGCATCCTGGGGGGCCCACACACCCGTGAAACGTCACGGGAGGATAGATAAGGGAATATCAATTGTATAATAATAAAACTGTATTCATTATGTAGATTGCATGCATATCCATCCAATCCATCCAAAAATTCACATCTATATAAATAATAGAATATCGTTATATCATTAAGTCGTATCCATATCCATATCGTATCATTATCATTATCAATCAGCATATATAAATATATAAGTATATAAAATAATGAATTTAGTAACGGTAATTATAACATCATCATTTGGGTATAATCCATTAGTAATTGTTGACCATATATCATTACAGGGTTGTATATAACTTGAGTATATTATGTATAATATATATATATATATATAAATTAGAGTAGATATCTTTAATCTGCTTGTTCTAACAAGCAAAGTGTATGAATTGGGCGCTCAAGAAGTGAGCCACCTTTGAGTAAAACTTCAGCTACTCGGACTTGTTTATCTTCACCCGGGAAGACTTTAGTGACTCGTCCGATTGTCCAAGCTCCCTTGATGGAATCATCATCCATCACAAGTACAACATCATGAACCTTAAGGTTGTAGCCTGGACGGTACCACTTGGTTCGGGTATGTAAAGTAGGTAGATATTCACGAATCCACCTGCTCCAGAAAAAGTTAGAAAGAACTTGGGCTTGTCTCCAGGTGGTTTCAACACCTTTATTTGCGGTAATAAACAATCCTGGTGGGAGGTTTGAGACTGGATCTAAACAAAGTGCGTGGTTAGGAGTTAGAACAGTATCACCATGAACATCATCAGTGGTGAGGTACAGTGGCCGACTGTTCATAATGGCTGCGGCTTCAGAGAGAACAGTGCGGAGTGTGTCCTCACTGACAAGATGCGTTTCCAATGTGATTCGTAATATCTTCTTTGTCATTCCAACAAGACGTTCCCAAACACCAGACATGTGAGGAGAACATGGGGGGTGCCAATGAAATTTGAGTGTATGATTGGGTACTAATACGTTTGAAAAATCGATATGTTGAAGATCCTCTAGGGCCTCCTTCAGTTGTTTCTCTGCACCAACAAAGTTTGTTCCATTGTCAGAATACATGTGCGCAACTCTTCGAGCTCTCGAGTTTATGAAGCGACGGAATGTATTGATGAATGCATTCGTGGATAAGTCCGAAACAAGATCGATATCGACTGCACGAGTTGTTAGACAAGTGTACAACACTACCCAACGCTTAATTGATCCACGACCATATTTAGCCTTGACTGGGCCAAAATAATGGACACCCGTATGTGTCCATGGAGGAAGATATGGAATAGTACGAAAATGTGGCAAATCTGCCATACGTTGTTTCATTCGCTTACGATTTCGAATCTTACAAATCATGCAACGACTTAAAAATCTTAATACCTGATTCCTCAACCCAATAATCCAATAACTACGGCGGATCTCATTTGTCATATGTTCACGACCTGCATGTCTCAAGGAACGATGAAGATCATTTATGAGGATAGGAATAATAGCTGAGTTCTTGGGGATAATTATGGGATTTGATTCATCAAAATTCAAGGCAGTGGTTACACACCTTGAACCCATTCTTATCAATCCATCACTATCAATATGTGGATTAAATCTCTCAATAGGACTTCCTTTACGAACTGGAAGATTGGAACTTAACCTTACAAGATCATCATGAAGCGGAAGTTGAGAATACTTGAGGACTGCGATTTTCGCTGCAAGTATCTCATCTGGACTCAAACGATCTTCAAGGGGAGGTATGAGCTCAGAACTGTTATGACATTTATAATATTGCGCTATACAAGCACGACGAATACGTGCTACGCAACGATATAGACGATCTGATTCGCTAAAATGTTCTATAAACTTACGAGTATACCCATTGGTATTTGCTGAATTGGTAAAATTTATTGAAATATCCTGCCTCAACTCTGAAAGATCATCAGGATAATCAGTATCCTTAACATGCGTTTTTGGCCATGATTCCTCTGGACCACTAAGAAACTGTGGTCCATTAAACCATCTCTTACTATCTACAAGTTGTTCAGGGGTCAGACCCCGAGAAACATCATCGGGAGAGTTACACTCTGTAGGAACATAACGCCAATTAACAGTGGAAGTGTTTTTACGAATTTCTGTGACACGATTGTCAACAAAGGTTTTGAGCCGTAACTCGGTATTCTTAATCCAGGCGAGAACAACTTGCGAGTCAATCCAATAGATGAGTCTTGAGATTGTATAATCTATTTCGAGAGTGACAGCTAGACTTAAACGGAGAGCCATGATTGCTGCCTGTAACTCTAAACGTGGCATTGTAACTGCCCGAAGTGGAGCAGTGCGAGCCTTAGAAGTTACATAGGATGTGAATGAATCCTTACGTCGCAAATAATTAACCACAATAATGAACGAGAGAAAGCCGCCCCAATATTAGATTATTACAACAACATATCCATTGGGTAAGAAAGTGGAGGAGAGCCAGCCCGTCTCCTAATTTTTTACTTTATGTTACGCGATCAATTTTCACTCATCCCGTCATGAACCCAACATGTATGTAACCTTTTGTTAAATTTGTTGGCTATGCGTTTGCGGTTGTTTGGGCGGAGTGTGGTAGGCCTACACTTTTCACACTTAAATATTTTGGTTGTGAAATGTTACAGGGCATAGCTATCTGAGATATTTCATTTATATTTTATTATGAGAGGAAGAAGAACATACAACGTTATTTACTATATATGTAACAAAATAATTGTTTTCGGGTTTAACTTGGAAGCCGCCCCAAATAGTTGATATACAATTATATTTAAAATTATTTCCATGGTCATGGTCATTCACCCGTCTTTAGTTAGAAATTTGTTTGCATGAAAGACAGTTTAGATTAGTTTTTACTGATTTATTATCTCTTATCTGACTGGGGTAATAATAAAGGATAGGATAAATGGAAGCAAAGTGTGACAGTAACAAATATTTCCCCGTCACCCTAGCATGTTTTAAGTATATGATATATCAAAGGGGGAAGTTTGGATTCACTGCATAAATGCAGTTCACCAAACTTCCCCCGAATGCACACTGTAACTTCCCCCTTCCCACAAATATCCACTGTTGAATTAATTTGAAGCGATATAATAAGTACAAAATTGTGCGAGTTTTTAATTGTGTAGTCCAATTGTTATTTGATTTCTATTTATTATTTAAAGTGCATTTAATATCACACTGGTTTTTAGAATATTATACTATACAACCTTATGTTTTATTAATTTACCCAATCGAAGCCTCATAAGGGCCGGTTATTTGTACGCATATCCCCTAATGCGCTCAGTAAGGTTCAAACAACATATTAATATGAAAATAAAGTATCTGCAAAGAAAAGAACCCGATACTATATAATTTGACCTTATTAAAAAATTTGCACTTTTGCACACTTATTTGTACAAAATGCACTTTAGCAGATCGTAATGGTGGCTCTTATTTAACAAACTTATGTTTATCCTCTACCGATCTACGATGGTGTATGATCAAGTGTCAGTCGCTAAAAGTGTCAAAAATCCAATTTAATAAATCTGGATTTGCGATTTTGGACCATATTCATGGACATTTTTAAGTCACTTTATAGACATAAAAAGTTAAACAAATGTTACGATTATAGTTAGAAATCATTCCAAACTACATTTTAATCCAAAAAATAACATTCTACGATGAATAGAACTGGAAATAACAGTGTTTGAAATATCGAAAAAATGTTCACTATTTAAGTGCATTTTGCACTAAGTGCACATAAGTCTTTTCCCAAGTTTTATCCTATTTCACACACTACAATCTATCCTCTATCCAATGAAAAAAGTTTCAGATCAAACGGCCCAGTAGAACCAAAGTTATTGATGTTTAAAAATAGTCACTCGAAAATTTCAAATTATCTTGGTCACATAGTCTAGTGGTTATCAATCACGTTAATGAAACCTAAGTTCGCGGGTTCGAAATCCAATATTGACCTGACCATTCTTAATTTTTTTGCAAAAAAAATTATTTTTATTTTTTCATTAAAATCGCTCTAACTTCGGTTCTGGTGGTCCAAATTCAATAAAATTGGTATATTCTTTGCCGTAATTTTTTTCTTAATCTTTTGAGAAGGGGTTATTTTTGGCCCCAAAAAAATTAAAAAAAAGGGCCAAAATAACGCGATATTTTTCGACCCTTAAAATTCGTAATTTTAATTATATATGTTAAGATAAAAGATAGCGGAGTTAATTTGATACTTTTTACAGGTACTTTTGGCGCAATACGCTAAATTATAATGGAATAGCGATTTGTTAAAAAAAAAAATTTTTCGTCCCTTTTAATAAATATTATATTTCACACGATCGCCTGCCGCTCCAGTTTTATAATACCTCCGGCGCTGTGATTAACGCTGTCAGATAGATAATTTAACGCACTATAAGTCTGTGTAAACAAATCTCCCGTAAGTTAAGTAGTTTTCGAGCTAGACGATTTCCCGCGAAGCGAGTTTGAAGCGCGAAATTATAATTTTGGCCCTCACTTTTTTAATATCATCCTTGGAGCAAAACCGATAGCATATTTGAATTCCCCGTATGGATATTGACTGTATAGAATGTACCTTAACCAACTAAAGTTAAAAATAAAAAATTATTCGATAAAAACTACTTTACAAATTCTGACCCTTTTTGCCCCCTATTGCCGACATATTTTTTGTACCCCCATTCGATAGGAACGTAGCCCCAATGGTCGTCTACGAGTTTCATAAAAGAATTAATGGATTCCTACCCGCGTTGTCGAATTAAAGATTTCGGAAATAAGTGTTCCAAAAAAGACGGACAAAAACGTACAAATTTACAGCCCCTTTTTCCACCAGAAATTTTAATAAATATCTTACCCCCATTCGATACGAAGGTAGTACCACTCTTCCCCTTTCCAACCGCGTTACTTTCGTCCCCTTACGATTAATATTAGCCGAGTTATAGCGGATCCCGCAAAGTCATTTTGTCCGTTTTTTCAACTTTGACGGACATTTTCGGAAAAAAGGCGTGGTAATCTTTTTTGAAAAAAAAACGAATTCACTAATTAATCCCTTCTATCGTATCCCGGCGTCGGCTAAGCAATAACCTAGGGTTTTTTCGAGCCACTGTAGAGCGCCTTTCAAAAAAATTTTAAAATTGTCGAAAAAATGACGGTTTTTTGTCCGTCTTGTCCGTCGAAGGGTTAGATTTAATAATGTTAGAGTTGCTAATATCTTAGAATTCCGAGCCGCTCCCCTGGTGAGAAAATAAAAAAATTTGGTCAGTTCCTTCATCGAAAAGTCCCACAGAATCCCAAGTTAACCTATATAGTTAGCGATGGCCTGCGGCTTTAGGAGCGGCCGCGGTATTCACCTCCCTCATAGCGGCCGCGGCTGAAATATGGGGGGATATACGGGCTATGGAGAAATATTTATCCCACCAAGAATGGTGCAAGTGTGTCTCCTTGGAGGACGCCCCATAACACTTCAAATGGTTCTGTGTCACCGTCAACAGTAGACACAAATGTTGTCGAACCATCGTATACTGATCTGATTGCTGCAATAATTTCATCAGGAATCCCATAATGAAAGTATGCTGAACATACGTGACCGAGAGACTGAATCAAAGGCCTTGAAGAAGTCAACAAAGATAACAGCCAGATGCCTGTCTTTCTTTTTTGATAATTCTTCAATTATCCTTCTAAGTGCCAAAATGGGCTCCATGGTCCCACGACCTTTACGGAACCCATTCTGATTTCCACGGAGCAGTCTCTCAATGGGATCCCTGATGCGATTTAATAGAATCCTATTGTATAGCTTTGCAGCAATCGAGATCAATGAGATTCCCCGAAAAGAACCATAGAGTGTTAGGTTGCCCTTCTTGGGAACTGGCACCAACTTATTTGTGTGATTCCATTGAATTCAGAACCATCACAAACCCGTATAATGCTAGAAACAAAGTGACACAATTAATTTATATATTTGATGGTTTTCAAAATTTGGTGCTAGCACCACAGTTTACACCCACTTCCGAAAAATACAAGTTTACAATGTGTAGTTCGTTAGTGTGTGTTGTTAGTATAATTCCATTGAATTCAGAACAGCCATAAACCTCTAAAACGCAATAAATAAATTATCACAAGCAATTTTATCTATTGAATGGATTTTCAAATTTTCGTGCTAGCACCAAAATTTGCACACAGCACCGAAAAATACAAGTTTGATACGCTTGGTGCAACTCGTATATATTCCATCGAAACCAGAACCCCAGAAAATCCCAATTGCGTAAAAATCAATTTACAAAATTGACATATTTAAAAATTTGGTACCCGCCGAAAAAAACAAGTTTGAAATTTCTACATTAATTTATATGAATTCCATCCAATTGCTAACATCAAAAAACCGGTGCAAATCAAAAATAGAGATGATACAAATCATATTTAATGAAATGTAATTTTCAAAAACCGTCTCAAAAAAAGTTCCAAAAGTAGGGTTAAAAAATGGTGCTATAACTAAATATTTTTTAAATCGATTTTCACTACTAGGAAAACAATAGATTTTTAGGAAAAGTCATATAATTTCAGATTCTCAACTGCGTTTGTTTCAGAATTATAACAAAAAAACCACGGGGGGGGGGGGGGGGGTCATATTGACCCGCCCCCACCCCCGGGTTTAATAGAGTTAAACAAATGTTGATCATCATATCATTAAAGACGCCAATCAATAATATGATGCCGCATGCCACTGCTGGTGGATACTTACAACTTCAACTATCTATCTACAACCAATATAATGGAATGAAATGAGTAACAGCGAATCAGAAGGCTGCCCTAATTTAATAATATAATAAGAAAGATAACTGCTACCTTGGATTCCGTGTTTTTCAGACTCTTGATTTACTGTTAACTTTGTAACTGCTGCCATAATTGAACAAATTATGTAAGATAATGACTCAGAGATTACTGCACGACTTAGAACAGTACATAATGAAGCTACAATACCCTTAGCCCGGGGCGGGGAACTTCTCAGCGGACAATTAACCGATTTATCAAACCACGGTGTTAAGATAATCAACTTCTCTGGCCACGTGGAAAAAGGTTGTCAGAAACTACACGGTCTTCAACTACCTAGGGCATCGAGTGAGATGGTCAGGTAAAGACTAAGGCCCGAGCGGCGCCAGTCAGCGTTTCACGAGCCTTAAAAGGACTCGGGGCATGTCAACACTAGGGGCTGAAAAGGGGCCAACCAGGAAGGACTTTGGGCCGTCTGATCGGTGATCTGGTCAAAGTGTCACAAGCCTGAAAAGGACTCGGGGCGCGTCGACAAAAGGTGGCGCCATAAAGGGAATGACAAACCCCAAGCTAAGCCGCTTGACTTTCCTCAGGACCAACCCTGAAAGGGTTTGCGAGGGGCGAGTGGTATGCAAAGGGTCGACTTACTGCCTACACAATGGAGTGGTATGCATCATAACTGCTGCATTCCCTCACCGACCCAACAGACAGACACCCAACAGACGCCGACCCAACTGAGAGATATGCAACATAGCTACTGCATTCCCTCACTCACCCGACAGAATTCTGATGGAATTCCAACTGACTTCTCACAGATGTGGATTGGACAGACGGGTTTCACACGTAGTTTGGGGGGGTTAAAATACTATCTAAAAGTAAATTCAGCATATAGATGAAATAAAAATATAAAGTATTGAGGGTCTTTAGCTGGTTATATTATATTAAATAAAGATACAATAGTAAAGTATTATTGATAGTAACAATGTGTTGGCAAGCTGTATTTTTCGAAGTGTTTGTTATTATACATTTATTATAGGAAGGGATCTTGGGGTCTTAGCCTCGAATGATAAGTTTATTTTACCGAAAATAACTTATCTTTTATTGGCGCAATTGTAGGACTAATCCCATCACATGCGTACTTTTTAACCGGGTAGTGTACAAATTTAGGAATCGCGTAATTTTTTCTTGAAATTAATATCTCATATCTCTCCAAACCATGTACGCGTTTCGACCTTACTGTGTCTCATCAGCGTGGTGTCAGATTCGAACCTGGGACCTCGAGGTGGAAGCCGAGACTACAACCACTAGGCCACAGGTTCTTGAGATATGGAGTATTAATTTCAAAGCCAGCTGCCATTTTATTAGTCCCTGATTTTGTATTATTGATAGTAACAATGTGTTGGCAAGCTGTATTTTTCGAGGTGTTTGTTATTATACATTTATTATAGGAAGGGATCTTGGGGTCTTAGCCTCGAATGATAAGTTTATTTTACCGAAAATAACTTATGTTTTATTGGCGCAATTGTAGGACTAATCCCATCACATGCGTACTTTTTAACCGGGTAGTGTACAAATTTAGGAATCGCGTAATTTTTTCTTGAAATTAATATCTCATATCTCTCCAAACCACATACGCGTTTCGACCTTACTGGGTCTCATCAGCGTGGTGTCGGATTCGAACCTCAATACTATATTTTTTCTATCATCTATACACTATGCTACCGCAGGTGAATGCCTACCACTTCATCCATTCGGTAAATTCAGCAGCCCTATTAATTAATTTTGTACTGTAGGTATTTTATTATTATGCTATTAATTGTATTGTATTATTATAGAATGTACTTCTTATCCATAGCAACTGTTTTGAACATGCGAAAAGCGGGTTCCGGGAAAATAACTGAGTTGAAAACCCACTTCTTACTATTAAAAAGCGGGCAAATTACTTCTGGGTGGGTAATAATTGCGTATATTCTATCTATATTGGCGTGGGGTGTTGGAAGGGACGTAGCAATCCTGCAATATCCTACTGTAAAGTCTGCGAATCATAAAACATAAATCCAACCTTCTCACCAAAACAGTAAACTCTAAGTAGGCAGATCTATTGCAGTATCGGTCTCATTAACTGGTGAGGCAGAAGACAGTCTACGAACGGACAAACTTCGATAAAACAAAATCCCGCGCAGCGAATCCTAACGTCGTACTGACTTGCTGACGGACTAAAAGCGCTCGTATACTTTGCCGCGGTGTGATTTATATGGGGTGGGGTTTGCTAGCTAAATGTCTAACTGCAGTATGGACCAAATTATTTTATATATTTCGAGGTGTAAATAATTCTTAACGCGTGTGTGTGTATCTTGATTTTGACAGTCAAAATTCAGTTTTTTATCCTTCAACATATATAATTACTGGGTCCGGTGTACATTTTACAAATATTCTAATTTTGTAGTTTGTAGGTCCAATACTTACAAATGATAAGGCTCCTTCCCCTTTTGTGTATTTCCAGGACTCAAATTCAGGCATAAGGTTAATACTACGCCCGGAATTCGGCAATTTAAATTTTCCAGGTCCCTAATACTAAGAAGAAATGTGTTAGTTTACTACAGTAGGCGTACAGTTACAAATAGCTAGCCTGGTCTCCTATCTAGAATTTTGGTTGCCTAGGTGGGCGTGGCAACTTCTTATCAGAATGTCGGCGGGGACACGGTAGGTGTTAGTATCCCTAATAGCCTTAATTGTAATGCGCCTAGCAATAAACTGCCCTACCGCCTGAACGGTATAATTTTGATTCAGGCAAAACACAGTAACCCCCTCCTGGCCTACAAGCTTCAATGCAAACGATGGACACTGTTGTACTACTGATAAACCACCAGCGCACCTATACCTGGCAAATGAGTTAGGCGTACAGTTGTGCTGTACCCTACTAATGTACATGCCTTGTAATGGTGTGCCTGTGTCCTATCTGTGTACTTGTATCTCTCTCTGCCTGCCTATCCTCTCCCCCCCCCCCCGTAGGAATGTGAAGGTTTACTGCGGGTTTGGTTCAAATCAAGACAATACAGTTCCTAAACTTTAATTTTGGCGCACAGCATGTCACTACTTCTACCTTTAATCTCAGGTCTTACGCTTAGGTAGCAAGGCATCAAACGCTGTCTAACCTTTCAGGCGATGGGCGAAGAACTATAATCAATATTGTGGGTGGTCTCCTCTCTACATTCCGCCGATGTTCCCGTTTGTTGCTGCGGCCCGCTGTCTAGCCTGCCATCTGTCCCTCAGTTGGGTTCACCGTAGTGAAACATGTGAAAAGGCAGATATAGCAATAATTCTGACTTTATTACAGATAACCAACAAATTTCGAAAATAAAATACAAACAATTTATAAGCTACAAGTAAATTAGTATCAGAAATAACTAAAGTGAGTGATAATCAGATTAATAACTAATGAACAAATCGCACCCTTTTATAGCAAATTAGTGCTGCAAACAATCGAGAAAAATCTAGATTGTTCTATAAGTTCCATTGCGTTTTTAAAGAATACTATTGGTCCAGCGAACACATAACTTGCACGACATTGGTTACTGTCAAATAACTGCAATCGCATTGGTTAATCTACCTTGAGCAGATACAATTAAATCGTAGCGGTCAATTCAAATGAATTGAAATTTAGCACAAAAAATAATTCGCACCTGCTAGGATTTGAACTCAATACCTACTAAACGAATTTCTAACACCTAACTGAGTGAGCTACTGAACCATCTGTACAATGTTGTACAAATAGCTATAGTAAATGCAAATGAGGACTTAATGTAATCTTTATAACAATAATGCAAGTTAATTCCAACAAAATAAAAATTTTGAAATTCACGGCTTTTGTGAGGATATAATTCTATACCGCTCCATGAAAACAGGATATTATCGTACATAAAATATACGGTTTTCACCAATAACAAATCGAATTATGAAATACTTGGGGCGTACCTACATATTTACAAATAAAATTTCAAACAATAATGCTTCCTTTCTACGTAATAATTTGGTACAAAATAATTACAAATTCAAACTTTACATATTTAAGGCTTTATTAGTAGCTACAATATAAATCTAAATTAAATTCACCAATATAAATCTATTGCCTCTCAAATATATTGCATAAATTCAAAATAATCACAAATACAAATACTGCTTCCTTATATAAAATATAAATTGCATAAGTTCGGAATAATTACAAATATAAGTAAATGAAATCACAAGAAAGGCTCGCAAGTCTTCCGTCCACCCTCTTGCCTTCTATTTTACTGCAAATACAAATACTGCTTCCTTACATAAAATATAAATTGCATAAGTTCGGAATAATTACAAATATAAATCTTTCTAAATATAAATCTTTCTAAATATAAAACTTTCTAAATATAAATCTTTCTAAATATAAAACTTTCTAAATATAAAATAAATGAAATCTTAAGAAAGGCTCGCAAGTCTTCCGTCCACTCTTGCCTTCTATTTCACCCTGCCGCCCTGCCGCGTCCTCGAAAACTGCGTATATGCGACTTGGCTCATACCACAGGACTTATGGGGCGAGTCACTAGTTTACCTTGGACGTTGGGAGATGGTACGACCATTTCCTCGCAAGCTCGTCTTTTAGTAATTCCAAATCCTCATCTGACTCCTCGTGACCGACTGGTTGGTTCTACCGTTGGCAAAACGTCTGGGAACGCGCTGGAAGCGGACGGTACAGACCCAAGAGAAACTTGCGCCCCCTTTTGATCGGCTGGTATATGTCCCAATCCTCCTTGCGGTTCTCTGGGAAGTGACACCGTATCTCGAGTGACTCGAATAGTCGGTTCAAATCCCTTTCGTTCTTCAATGTTTATAGTTTTCTTTAATTGTTGGTTCCCTTTCTGAACCCTTATGATCCTGTTCTGTCCGTCCTCCCGAGGCGAGGGTGACGTGCAGACGGCGCAACCGGAGTGGCTGGTATGTTGGTCGCCTCTAGGATCTCCTCTTCCTCGAATACGCTCGATCGTATGCGTTTGTGGTAAAAGGCGGCTCAGTACGCCCATGCGACGGTTAACCAAGCTCCCTTGTTTCGCTTTTCTGTTCGGAAACGATCAAATTCACCATACGTAATACGATTAACGACTTTCTGGAAATTCCAGGTATTCTTATTGTCAGGATGAATCTGCCGTAAATATTCGCGCACAACTCTAAATCCACTATCGTGAGGCAAAATGTCAACTACCTCGATTAGTTCGTCGTATTGTGGCATAGCAGAGATATATCCTTCCGACATCATAGTTTGGGGATTTACCGCCCAAAATCCAAGATGTGCTCTCATCGGGAATCGTCTTCTTTGTGCCGATACATGTTCGTCAGCTAAATCTTCCCAATTATCAAACAGTTTTCTAACGAGTTTTACAGATTCGTGTTCCTATGGTATGTCTCGCAATTGACATTCAGATGCTCGATTTCCCTTTATGAGCATTGAGCCATAAATCTCCAGCAAGTATAAAATGTATGGGACCCTTGATCTCCACACCATCCACAAATCAGTTGAGTCATAGTAATGTGTTTTCCGCTACATTTCGTTGAGTGATGTCCAGCGACGCCACATTTACCACACATAGTATTAGCAGTGAGACAAAGTAGATGTCTTTTAAGAGTCCGAGACACGATGTCGGCGATTAAGCAAACATTCACTGATGACTCTATCGCTAAATAATATTGTAGTACTGCTCTTGGAGGTGAAGTAATAGCCCAGTGAGACAAAGTGGATGTCTTTTAAGAGTCCGAGACACGATGTCGGCGATTAAGCAAACATTCACTGATGACTCTATCGCTAAATAATATTGTAGTACTGCTCTTGGAGGTGAAGTAATAGCCCAATACACGCATCCTCTCCATTTTAGCTGTGTTTCAAACTCGTTTATGTCTGGAGTATCACCTTCTCCATACGTTTCGATATACTTTGTTCTTTTACTTTCCTTGTAATCCCAATTAAACATCAAGTAGGAAATGTATCCAGTTCCGGTCTTCTGAGTGTCATACTTCACTGAAAAATCCTTGTTCTATGGACCACAGTATAAGAGGTCGAGTGTCGACTTAAGGTGTAATCGGTCGTCACTGTCCAACATGCCGGCGAAGTCGCTAATTAAATCCTCCCTCACTCCTGATCCAATCTTTACAACGGTTTTATCTAAGATAATGTTTCTTACCATCTTCGGTAACATTCTAGCATTGATGTTGCAGGCCTGGTCCATCTTCTTTACTATGTTGGTAATGAGATGGTGCCGCTTAGTATTTCCTGGAGGTATCGGCATTCGTTTGTCGCTTCTTTGTCTACTGAAAACGTGCAAGACTCCGTCTGCTGCTCTAAATTGAATAGTCTTGGAAGTCAGACTCTGTTGATGGCTGCAGCCCTCGTTGTCATAATACATGTAGCCATTTTCTTGGAATGACCTAAGCGTCCTGTTCCATTCGTCCATTAATTCTTCCGAAGGTTGCCAAATCTTCTCTATATCCTTTTCGAATTAACGAATAATTTTACCTTGCCAATTCGTGGCGATGTCTGTATCCGATTCAAAGGTTCCTGTTCCGATCCATAAGCGAATTGTTCTGGTCAGATATCCTTTCAGGTTGCTCGGAGCTATATCGGCGCCAGCTCTATCCAGTTCCCTAAAGTCTTGAATATGCGGCGGAACGTTATGCACGACCTTTTGCGTAATATGTCTTCGTAAATCATATATTTTAACCATATCGCTTAGAACAACTGCAGGAAGAAACTCTAAGTTTGAAATAATTTCCGGATGATCCACAATAGGTATTTCGTACGTCGTATCTTCTCGGACTGGTATACTAATAGGGAAATTGAGTGTCTTACTCAATGGTTTCGTAGGTACTATACGATTGCATTTCTCTTGTCCTTTCCGGTGATGCGATCTGTAGTCTCTGAATAACATTTTGGGCAAAGTTTATACTTTCGAAAATTTCTGGTGTCATCTCCTTAGCTGAAGTCTGATCATGTGATGTCCAATGGTAAGGTAGGCTCGCGAGTCTTCCGCCCCATTCTTCTATCTCACCTTCCTCGAAAGCCTTGTAGGCTCTGTATAGGCTAAGAGCTTCTTTCTTTTCGCGGGTTGACTGAGTCACCTCTTCCAGCGTAAGTTCATATGCATCGGGTTCAACAATCTTAGGTGGGCAAACGACAATTTCTCCCGCCTTTGGTCCACACATAGCAAATGAATGATACGGATTCGATAAAGGATACCCTCCTTCCTGGTAACGTAGTTGTTGATGGTTTGAACACCTCGCTAATATCGGTTCGGGATTTTCCTTATTCAAACGCATCGGGATCGCCTTTTGTTTTTCGCGCATACAAGCACCACATTGATAATAAAGTTTATAAACTGAAAAGGCTTCCTTTGTTTCTCTATCGTCTCCTCGAGTTCATCTGTAAATATGCATTCCATCGAATTCATCGCGTACCGCAGGCATAGGTTCATCTGCCTTCAGGTATTGCATGGTATGATACAAACGACTTATTTCGGTATCGGGGTCTTCACTGATATCTCCCGTATCGCATAAAGCATCGTACGGATAAAGTTCGTTGAAGGTTTTACGCAAACTTTCGATTCTTTCGTTTAATTCGTTCTGCCTTCGAGTTTAATACCGTCGAGTCATATTTAGTCTTTGCATGTTTTGCTGTACTTTCTGATAAATCCTTTATACCAAATATAGTGTAGTCTTTTGCTCCAAATCGTTCAAATGGAGCTGCAGCTTCCTCTTGGATATCATATCCCCATCTCGGCTCTCCAGATATCCCCTTTGCCATTATTGGAAGTATGGTTACATAATCATTGCTACTAGAGGGAATACAACAGAGTTTATTGCTAGTTGTGAGGAGATTTTGAGAGTTTTTACGTCTGCCCTTTTGGCTCGACAACGCTCCAACCTCCTACCCATAGCCTAAGATCTAAGGTTTCTTTAATGACACTCTGTTTCTTATCTAAAATTTTGCCGAAATAAAAACGATTTTGGGCTAAACTGGCTGTGAGTCTAAAATACTCACCTTTTGATCCCAAACTATTATCAGAAAATAAGCAATCAAGAATTAGTAATATAGGGAAGTCTATTGGTTGACGTAACTTATTGAAACAAGACCGTGTAAAATTTAATTTTAAGAAAGGCTCGCGAGTCTTCCGTTCTCTTGTTTCTCTAATTTTAAGTCCCACCCGACTGTACCCTGAAATCCATTCACTGGAGAATAATTTTAAAATTTTTCAAATCCAACTGGATTGTCTAAAATTTTGAAAATGTCTCATATTGTGAGTTCCAAGTAGAATTCCATTTCTTATACCTACAAATCCCGCTCCTATGTGACACATAAGGGTACTACCCTCAATGTTCACATATGTAAAGACAATGGAATTCTACTGCTGTCTTTACTACAGTGTACAGGTATGTGGAAATCTATTTGTAAACTCCTTATTATTTACAAAGATTAGTTGGAGATTTGTAATCTCCAGACTCGTTACGAGTCTCTTCAAGAAGTACGAGACGTTGAGTTGGTCTGTCTACCGTACGACCGTCAATTGTCCGTACTGTAACGGTCCTTGTTACTCCGTCCATAGATGGGTGTGTGTATAAAATAACACCTGTTATCCAGAAGCGTCTTTTTAAATTCACTTCTGCTAACAGTACGTGATCGCCTGGTTTTAGAGCACGGGTGTTATTGTACCAAGTAGTTCTGGCGGAAATAGAGGGCAAATAATGGTTTTGCCATATTTCCCAGAATTTGTTAGCCAGTAGTTGCGTGATTTTCCATGCTTTTCTACCGTAGCTATCGCTTTCTATTGGAATAGAAATAGGCGTCAATGTAGTCGGTGCCTGCATTAGCAGGTGTGCCGGTGTTAAAGCAAACTGGGATTGTTTGTCATCGGGTAGTAATACTATTGGTCTAGTTTTTAGTATTGCCTCGATTTCAACAAACAATGTGGTCAGTTGATCGTCTGTCAAGATGTGGTGTACTGGAATGACTTTTGCCATGGCTATTTTAACCCTATTAGTACCGGGCTATAAAATGATGTACAAATACCGGGAGGGGGTCATATTGACCCCCCCCCCCCCTCTAAAATCTACAAATATTTACGAAAACGTCAGATTTTTTGTTTGTACGTAGGTATCACTTGTCTGGATCCGACCAAAAAAAAAAATTTTCGAAAAAATGTACTGGGGTGGTTATATTGCAGCACCAAAATTACAAGTAGTGCACAATTTTCACAAAATTTGAAAGTTACATTTTAGGCTAATTATTTTTCAATACAGGTTTTCTGGGGTGCAAAATACATTGGAAAATATTTAAAAAATGATATGATTACTATAAATGGCTGTTTAGTCCTCTCTGCGTAAGAAAAAAATGAAAAAAACAAGTAACCAGCACTTTTCAGTTAGAACTCAAAATTTTTAATTCACTTAAACGATGCTATAAATTCACATTTTCAGGTTTTCGAGGGCGCTGATTCTAATGGAATACATTTCTAATATGCCAGATCATTGCTACTTGTATTTTTCGGCGTAATTTGGCAAATTTTGGTGCTAGCACCAAATTTCGTACCCATCACCAAAAAGTACATGTTTGCGAAGTCCAGTGCTGTTTTTATTGATTCCATCGGATTCAGGACCCTCATAAACCCGTATAACGCAAGAAACAAGGTGATACTATCAACTTTTCAATTTGCATGTTTTCCAAAATTTGGTGCTGGCACAACAATTTTCACCCACCGGCGAAAAATACAAGTTTGAGAACTCTTATGAAATTTTTACTGATTCCATTGAATTCAGAACCATCACAAACCCGTATAACGCAAGAAACAAGGTGACACAATCAATTGATATATTTGATGGTTTTCAAAATTTGGTGCTAGCACCACATTTTGCACCCACATCCGAAAAATACAAGTTTGAGATGTCTAGTTCGATAATTATATTTTCCATTGAATTCAGAACAGCTATTAACCTCTAAAACGCAAGAAATAAATTGTCACAAGCAATTTTATCTATTGAATGGATTTTCAAAATTTCGTGCTAGCACCAAAATTTGCACACAGCACCGAAAAATACAAGTTTGATACGCTTGGTGCAACTCGTATATATTTCATCGAATCCAGAACACCAAAAACCCCAATTGCGTAAAAATGAAGTTTCAAACAATCAATTTACAAAATTGACTTATTTCAAAATTTGGTGCTGGCACCAAAATTTGGCCCCATCGAAAAAAACAAGTTTGAAATTTCTAAATCAATTTATATGAATTCCATCCAATTTCTAACACCAAAAAACCGGTGTAAATCAAAAATAGAGATGTTACAATTCATCTTTAATGAAATGTTATTTTCAAAAAACGTCTCAAAAAAAGTGCCAAAAGTAGGGTTAAAACAGGGTGCTAAAACTCGAAAAGTACCCAATATTTTTGAAAACGGTTTTCACTACTAGGAAGACAATAGATTTTAGGAAAAGTCATAAAATTACAGATTCCCAACTGCGTTTGTTTCAGAATTATAATAAAAAAACCACGGGGGGGGGGGTCATATTGACCCCCCCCGGGTTTAATAGGGTTAATGATATTATTTCATACAATAAGCAGGACAAAATAATCTCCACTCCAGTTAAAGTTTAACGGTATATACTATATATCCATCCATCTTACTCATCGCTGTCGCTATCAAGTATTATTAGTTGCATGGCCAATGGAATTTGGTCCTGGAAATGGCAGAGGTAAAGATAACGTTGATTTACCACGTCTGGGTTGATGGTTCTCTTCACACGATAACAGCAAGGGTGGACCAATCAACTGATAGCTCCTGAAATGAGGTCGTCGATTACTCCGGATATCCTGGGTTTGAATTTCCTTCCCGAGTTGTTTTAATGAATAACCATTAGCTTTCATGTCCCGACATAATAATTTAGTAAGGAAATTTAGTAAGGAAGGTATAGAAGTTATTTTCAATCATATTATTACTATGTATTATAATTTCAGCTCTATAATATTCACCACCACCATATTTTACTTCATATGTATTAACTTTGCCAATTAAATCCCGTTGAAAATTCCTAACTTCTCTCTCTAAGTCAACCGCCCATGCCATATTGCTTTGTCATGCCGACAATATACAATTGCGTGTGTAATATCCATATCAATTGTTTAGAACATTTAGAACATCTATTTGAGATATTGCTGTTTTAATCCGTGAATAATAATCGGGTATAATAATAATCGCATAATAATGCAGTGATAATACAGAAATACAGTAATAATAAAGAATAGGGCCTAGTCTACATCAGATGTTATGATATAGGATGCCTTGGGCTGAATTTTGAATAATAGAGAAACTATTGAACCCCTAACCCTACAGTACCTGTAGGTATATTAAACAGCCTCTGCCTTTAAACATCCTCTGCCTATTGCTATAATAATAGGCTGATAATAGACCCCTAACAGCCTAAGGCAGGTATAGCGTATAGATAGGCAGCGTCACTGAACGTACAATTTATAGAATTTAAATTTCCCTCTACTACCAGAGAACTCAATATTCTCACTGGATTTTACACTTACCTTAGCAGCTCTCTACCACGCACCTTAACAAGCTACCACCGACCTTAGCACGCTACCACCGACCTTAGCACGCTACCACCGACCTTAGCACGCTACCACCGACCTTAGCACGCTACCACCGACCTTAGCTTTTACCACGCACCTTAGGCATTCCTACTCATGACAGCATGAGCCTGGCTTGGGGTGAAATAGACTGCTGGGAGGGGGGAAAAAAAATAAGAAAACCAGCAGGAAAACAAGGAAAAACAGAAAGGGGAAAAGAGGGAAAAGGGAAGAAAAAAAGAAAAAAATGTGAAAACATTAGACATATTGCTGAAATGATTCTTTTTATAAGTAGATAAAAAAAAGTATGGTTTTCATTTTTAAATAGGACATTATTTTAACTACTTCCATTGAAACCCCAGTCAAAAATGTTCATGCGTATCGCATGTGGGTCACGCATCTAATTCGCATGCGAATCGTATGGGAAAGTGTCGGGACCTTTAGAAGCGATACGCATGCGGATATCATGCGAAGTACCCATGCGTATCGCACGTGTTTAGCATGCGATTCTCTTCAGTGTAGATAATGGCCATATATGACCAAATAAATTAACCCTATCTGGTCCGGTCTATTTTTCTACTCAATTGGCCCAGGGGGGGAGGGGCAGAGGGGGGTCATTTTAGACATTTGTTTATGTTTTGGCTCAAAAATTATAATTTCAATGGTTTAAAGGCTTTTGAGGTCGCTGTTTACGATAAAACTTGTTAAAAAAATATTCCGGCAATGCAACCATCATTAGTGCCATCTGGTGCTCCAGAATGAAAAGTACAAAGTAGCAAAAATTTCAAACTGTTAAATTTTGCCTTTGGTTTGATAAGTCTAAAGCTATACTGGTTTTCAAGGTCGCTGATCATGATACAACTCGTTATAATCATTCGTGGGAATATGAATGCAACTATGATCGTCGGTGCTTGTCTGCTCTGGGACGAAAAATACAAGTAGCATAAAATTTCAAACGACAAAAATCGAATTTGTTCGGATAATATGATATTGAGTGGCATATATGTGATCTACAGTAGCATCCTAAAAAACACCTTATGTCATAAAATCAGGTTGATATTTGGTAATGATTTTGGAATATCAAATTTGTGCTACTTGTATTTTTCGTGCTGCACATTGACACATATCCAAAAATGCCATAATTAACAAGGTACGATATTTTTCAGTGTCATATTCGTGATCATGGATCAGCATCCCGAAAAACTCAAGGTGAAAATCAATTTGATTTCGTGGTGATATTTAATTATCATATTTCATTATCATAATTAAAAGACATTGTCGGACAATGTCAGAGAAAGTGAGTGGCAAACACTGTCGGACAATATAACACAGGTGGTTCGAGTAAATTACGGCGAATAAAGATACAAAAAAAACAAAGAAAGAAAAGATACAAGAAACGTTAAAGATAAATTCTTTGATGTAATAACTTCAACGATAAACTATTACTATACATAATGTAATTTTTCTAGAATAAAAAAAACATTTCCAGTAAACAGAAAACATTGCCGATAAAGTTTTTACATTTATCAAAAATTCAATTTCATAGATAAAAATAATGAATCTATAAACAATGCAGGAGTGGGAAATAATCTGCGCTATAATAACTTTTAAGAAACGAGAATAAAGACACAGATATAAAAAAGAACAATAATACCTCGTAATGGACATTGTAAGAACGTAGGCCATATTTTTTATAATTTATTTACTCCAACATTAATAAGCGCCAAATTTATAACATGGAAACGTAGACATAATCGCCTCAACCATTAAGCAATGGAATGTCAGTGATTTAGAATCCCTTCCCTCGGTGCCAGCGCCCCCACATAGCGCCGCCAACCCATTCATCCATTGGTTGAGATCGGTATCGTCCTTAGCAACGAACAACCACTCGGGCCGCCTTTTTAACATTTAAAATGTATTTAACATATTAACAATCTTAATGATATTATTTCATACAATAAGCAGGACAAAATAATCTCCACTCCAGTTAAAGTTTAACGGTATATACTATATATCCATCCATCTTACTCATCGCTGTCGCTATCAAGTATTATTAGTTGCATGGCCAATGGAATTTGGTCCTGGAAATGGCAGAGGTAAAGATAACGTTGATTTACCACGTCTGGGTTGATGGTTCTCTTCACACGATAACAGCAAGGGTGGACCAATCAACTGATAGCTCCTGAAATGAGGTCGTCGATTACTCCGGATATCCTGGGTTTGAATTTCCTTCCCGAGTTGTTTTAATGAATAACCATTAGCTTTCATGTCCCGACATAATAATTTAGTAAGGAAATTTAGTAGGGAAGGTATAGAAGTTATTTTCAATCATATTATTACTATGTATTATAATTTCAGCTCTATAATATTCACCACCACCATATTTTACTTCATATGTATTAACTTTGCCAATTAAATCCCGTTGAAAATTCCTAACTTCTCTCTCTAAGTCAACCGCCCATGCCATATTGCTTTGTCATGCCGACAATATACAATTGCGTGTGTAATATCCATATCAATTGTTTAGAACATTTAGAACATCTATTTGAGATATTGCTGTTTTAATCCGTGAATAATAATCGGGTATAATAATAATCGCATAATAATGCAGGGATAATACAGAAATACAGTAATAATAAAGAATAGGGCCTAGTCTACATCAGATGTTATGATATAGGATGCCTTGGGCTGAATTTTGAATAATAGAGAAACTATTGAACCCCTAACCCTACAGTACCTGTAGGTATATTAAACAGCCTCTGCCTTTAAACATCCTCTGCCTATTGCTATAATAATAGGCTGATAATAGACCCCTAACAGCCTAAGGCAGGTATAGCGTATAGATAGGCAGCGTCACTGAAAGTACAATTTATAGAATTTAAATTTCCCTCTACTACCAGAGAACTCAATATTCTCACTGGATTTTACACTTACCTTAGCAGCTCCCTACCACGCACCTTAACAAGCTACCACCGACCTTAGCACGCTACCACCGACCTTAGCACGCTACCACCGACCTTAGCTTTTACCACGCACCTTAGGCATTCCTACTCATGACAGCATGAGCCTGGCTTGGGGTGAAATAGACTGCTGGGAGGGGGGAAAAAAAATAAGAAAACCAGCAGGAAAACAAGGAAAAACAGAAAGGGGAAAAGAGGGAAAAGGGAAGAAAAAAAGAAAAAAATGTGAAAACATTAGACATATTGCTGAAATGATTCTTTTTATAAGTAGATAAAAAAAAGTATGGTTTTCATTTTTAAATAGGACATTATTTTAACTACTTCCATTGAAACCCCAGTCAAAAATGTTCATGCGTATCGCATGTGGGTCACGCATCTAATTCGCATGCGAATCGTATGGGAAAGTGTCGGGACCTTTAGAAGCGATACGCATGCGGATATCATGCGAAGTACCCATGCGTATCGCACGTGTTTAGCATGCGATTCTCTTCAGTGTAGATAATGGCCATATATGACCAAATAAATTAACCCTATCTGGTCCGGTCTATTTTTCTACTCAATTGGCCCAGGGGGGGAGGGGCAGAGGGGGGTCATTTTAGACATTTGTTTATGTTTTGGCTCAAAAATTATAATTTCAATGGTTTAAAGGCTTTTGAGGTCGCTGTTTACGATAAAACTTGTTAAAAAAATATTCCGGCAATGCAACCATCATTAGTGCCATCTGGTGCTCCAGAATGAAAAGTACAAAGTAGCAAAAATTTCAAACTGTTAAATTTTGCCTTTGGTTTGATAAGTCTAAAGCTATACTGGTTTTCAAGGTCGCTGATCATGATACAACTCGTTATAATCATTCGTGGGAATATGAATGCAACTATGATCGTCGGTGCTTGTCTGCTCTGGGACGAAAAATACAAGTAGCATAAAATTTCAAACGACAAAAATCGAATTTGTTCGGATAATATGATATTGAGTGGCATATATGTGATCTACAGTAGCATCCTAAAAAACACCTTATGTCATAAAATCAGGTTGATATTTGGTAATGATTTTGGAATATCAAATTTGTGCTACTTGTATTTTTCGTGCTGCACATTGACACATATCCAAAAATGCCATAATTAACAAGGTACGATATTTTTCAGTGTCATATTCGTGATCATGGATCAGCATCCCGAAAAACTCAAGGTGAAAATCAATTTGATTTCGTGGTGATATTTAATTATCATATTTCATTATCATAATTAAAAGACATTGTCAGACAATGTCAGAGAAAGTGAGTGGCAAACACTGTCGGACAATATAACACAGGTGGTTCGAGTAAATTACGGCGAATAAAGATACAAAAAAAACAAAGAAAGAAAAGATACAAGAAACGTTAAAGATATATTCTTTGATGTAATAACTTCAACGATAAACTATTACTATACATAATGTAATTTTTCTAGAATAAAAAAAACATTTCCAGTAAACAGAAAACATTGCCGATAAAGTTTTTACATTTATCAAAAATTCAATTTCATAGATAAAAATAATGAATCTATAAACAATGCAGGAGTGGGAAATAATCTGCGCTATAATAACTTTTAAGAAACGAGAATAAAGACACAGATATAAAAAAGAACAATAATACCTCGTAATGGACATTGTAAGAACGTAGGCCATATTTTTTATAATTTATTTACTCCAACATTAATAAGCGCCAAATTTATAACATGGAAACGTAGACATAATCGCCTCAACCATTAAGCAATGGAATGTCAGTGATTTAGAATCCCTTCCCTCGGTGCCAGCGCCCCCACATAGCGCCGCCAACCCATTCATCCATTGGTTGAGATCGGTATCGTCCTTAGCAACGAACAACCACTCGGGCCGCCTTTTTAACATTTAAAATGTATTTAACATATTAACAATCTTAATGATATTATTTCATACAATAAGCAGGACAAAATAATCTCCACTCCAGTTAAAGTTTAACGGTATATACTATATATCCATCCATCTTACTCATCGCTGTCGCTATCAAGTATTATTAGTTGCATGGCCAATGGAATTTGGTCCTGGAAATGGCAGAGGTAAAGATAACGTTGATTTACCACGTCTGGGTTGATGGTTCTCTTCACACGATAACAGCAAGGGTGGACCAATCAACTGATAGCTCCTGAAATGAGGTCGTCGATTACTCCGGATATCCTGGGTTTGAATTTCCTTCCCGAGTTGTTTTAATGAATAACCATTAGCTTTCATGTCCCGACATAATAATTTAGTAAGGAAATTTAGTAAGGAAGGTATAGAAGTTATTTTCAATCATATTATTACTATGTATTATAATTTCAGCTCTATAATATTCACCACCACCATATTTTACTTCATATGTATTAACTTTGCCAATTAAATCCCGTTGAAAATTCCTAACTTCTCTCTCTAAGTCAACCGCCCATGCCATATTGCTTTGTCATGCCGACAATATACAATTGCGTGTGTAATATCCATATCAATTGTTTAGAACATTTAGAACATCTATTTGAGATATTGCTGTTTTAATCCGTGAATAATAATCGGGTATAATAATAATCGCATAATAATGCAGTGATAATACAGAAATACAGTAATAATAAAGAATAGGGCCTAGTCTACATCAGATGTTATGATATAGGATGCCTTGGGCTGAATTTGAATAATAGAGAAAATATTGAACCCCTAACCCTACAGTACCTGTAGGTATATTAAACAGCCTCTGCCTTTAAACATCCTCTGCCTATTGCTATAATAATAGGCTGATAATAGACCCCTAACAGCCTAAGGCAGGTATAGCGTATAGATAGGCAGCGTCACTGAAAGTACAATTTATAGAATTTAAATTTCCCTCTACTACCAGAGAACTCAATATTCTCACTGGATTTTACACTTACCTTAGCAGCTCCCTACCACGCACCTTAACAAGCTACCACCGACCTTAGCACGCTACCACCGACCTTAGCTTTTACCACGCACCTTAGGCATTCCTACTCATGACAGCATGAGCCTGGCTTGGGGTGAAATAGACTGCTGGGAGGGGGGAAAAAAAATAAGAAAACCAGCAGGAAAACAAGGAAAAACAGAAAGGGGAAAAGAGGGAAAAGGGAAGAAAAAAAGAAAAAAATGTGAAAACATTAGACATATTGCTGAAATGATTTATTTTATAAGTAGATAAAAAAAAGTATGGTTTTCATTTTTAAATAGGACATTATTTTAACTACTTCCATTGAAACCCCAGTCAAAAATGTTCATGCGTATCGCATGTGGGTCACGCATCTAATTCACATGCGAATCGTATGGGAAAGTGTCGGGACCTTTAGAAGCGATACGCATGCGGATATCATGCGAAGTACCCATGCGTATCGCACGTGTCTAGCATGCGATTCTCTTCAGTGTAGATAATGGCCATATATGACCAAATAAATTAACCCTATCTGGTCCGGTCTATTTTTCTACTCAATTGGCCCAGGGGGGGAGGGGCAGAGGGGGGTCATTTTAGACATTTGTTTATGTTTTGGCTCAAAAATTATAATTTCAATGGTTTAAAGGCTTTTGAGGTCGCTGTTTACGATAAAACTTGTTAAAAAAATATTCCGGCAATGCAACCATCATTAGTGCCATCTGGTGCTCCAGAATGAAAAGTACAAAGTAGCAAAAATTTCAAACTGTTAAATTTTGCCTTTGGTTTGATAAGTCTAAAGCTATACTGGTTTTCAAGGTCGCTGATCATGATACAACTCGTTATAATCATTCGTGGGAATATGAATGCAACTATGATCGTCGGTGCTTGTCTGCTCTGGGACGAAAAATACAAGTAGCATAAAATTTCAAACGACAAAAATCGAATTTGTTCGGATAATATGATATTGAGTGGCATATATGTGATCTACAGTAGCATCCTAAAAAACACCTTATGTCATAAAATCAGGTTGATATTTGGTAATGATTTTGGAATATCAAATTTGTGCTGCTTGTATTTTTCGTGCTGCACATTGACACATATCCAAAAATGCCATAATTAACAAGGTACGATATTTTTCAGTGTCATATTCGTGATCATGGATCAGCATCCCGAAAAACTCAAGGTGAAAATCAATTTGATTTCGCGGTGATATTTAATTATCATATTTCATTATCATAATTAAAAGACATTGTCGGACAATGTCAGAGAAAGTGAGTGGCAAACACTGTCGGACAATATAACACAGGTGGTTCGAGTAAATTACGGCGAATAAAGATACAAAAAAAACAAAGAAAGAAAAGATACAAGAAACGTTAAAAATAAATTCTTTGATGTAATAACTTCAACGATAAACTATTACTATACATAATGTAATTTTTCTAGAATAAAAAAAACATTTCCAGTAAACAGAAAACATTGCCGATAAAGTTTTTACATTTATCAAAAATTCAATTTCATAGATAAAAATAATGAATCTATAAACAATGCAGGAGTGGGAAATAATCTGCGCTATAATAACTTTTAAGAAACGAGAATAAAGACACAGATATAAAAAAGAACAATAATACCTCGTAATGGACATTGTAAGAACGTAGGCCATATTTTTTATAATTTATTTACTCCAACATTAATAAGCGCCAAATTTATAACATGGAAACGTAGACATAATCGCCTCAACCATTAAGCAATGGAATGTCAGTGATTTAGAATCCCTTCCCTCGGTGCCAGCGCCCCCACATAGCGCCGCCAACCCATTCATCCATTGGTTGAGATCGGTATCGTCCTTAGCAACGAACAACCACTCGGGCCGCCTTTTTAACATTTAAAATGTATTTAACATATTAACAATCTTAATGATATTATTTCATACAATAAGCAGGACAAAATAATCTCCACTCCAGTTAAAGTTTAACGGTATATACTATATATCCATCCATCTTACTCATCGCTGTCGCTATCAAGTATTATTAGTTGCATGGCCAATGGAATTTGGTCCTGGAAATGGCAGAGGTAAAGATAACGTTGATTTACCACGTCTGGGTTGATGGTTCTCTTCACACGATAACAGCAAGGGTGGACCAATCAACTGATAGCTCCTGAAATGAGGTCGTCGATTACTCCGGATATCCTGGGTTTGAATTTCCTTCCCGAGTTGTTTTAATGAATAACCATTAGCTTTCATGTCCCGACATAATAATTTAGTAAGGAAATTTAGTAAGGAAGGTATAGAAGTTATTTTCAATCATATTATTACTATGTATTATAATTTCAGCTCTATAATATTCACCACCACCATATTTTACTTCATATGTATTAACTTTGCCAATTAAATCCCGTTGAAAATTCCTAACTTCTCTCTCTAAGTCAACCGCCCATGCCATATTGCTTTGTCATGCCGACAATATACAATTGCGTGTGTAATATCCATATCAATTGTTTAGAACATTTAGAACATCTATTTGAGATATTGCTGTTTTAATCCGTGAATAATAATCGGGTATAATAATAATCGCATAATAATGCAGTGATAATACAGAAATACAGTAATAATAAAGAATAGGGCCTAGTCTACATCAGATGTTATGATATAGGATGCCTTGGGCTGAATTTTGAATAATAGAGAAACTATTGAACCCCTAACCCTACAGTACCTGTAGGTATATTAAACAGCCTCTGCCTTTAAACATCCTCTGCCTATTGCTATAATAATAGGCTGATAATAGACCCCTAACAGCCTAAGGCAGGTATAGCGTATAGATAGGCAGCGTCACTGAAAGTACAATTTATAGAATTTAAATTTCCCTCTACTACCAGAGAACTCAATATTCTCACTGGATTTTACACTTACCTTAGCAGCTCCCTACCACGCACCTTAACAAGCTACCACCGACCTTAGCACGCTACCACCGACCTTAGCTTTTACCACGCACCTTAGGCATTCCTACTCATGACAGCATGAGCCTGGCTTGGGGTGAAATAGACTGCTGGGAGGGGGGAAAAAAAATAAGAAAACCAGCAGGAAAACAAGGAAAAACAGAAAGGGGAAAAGAGGGAAAAGGGAAGAAAAAAAGAAAAAAATGTGAAAACATTAGACATATTGCTGAAATGATTCTTTTTATAAGTAGATAAAAAAAAGTATGGTTTTCATTTTTAAATAGGACATTATTTTAACTACTTCCATTGAAACCCCAGTCAAAAATGTTCATGCGTATCGCATGTGGGTCACGCATCTAATTCGCATGCGAATCGTATGGGAAAGTGTCGGGACCTTTAGAAGCGATACGCATGCGGATATCATGCGAAGTACCCATGCGTATCGCACGTGTTTAGCATGCGATTCTCTTCAGTGTAGATAATGGCCATATATGACCAAATAAATTAACCCTATCTGGTCCGGTCTATTTTTCTACTCAATTGGCCCAGGGGGGGAGGGGCAGAGGGGGGTCATTTTAGACATTTGTTTATGTTTTGGCTCAAAAATTATAATTTCAATGGTTTAAAGGCTTTTGAGGTCGCTGTTTACGATAAAACTTGTTAAAAAAATATTCCGGCAATGCAACCATCATTAGTGCCATCTGGTGCTCCAGAATGAAAAGTACAAAGTAGCAAAAATTTCAAACTGTTAAATTTTGCCTTTGGTTTGATAAGTCTAAAGCTATACTGGTTTTCAAGGTCGCTGATCATGATACAACTCGTTATAATCATTCGTGGGAATATGAATGCAACTATGATCGTCGGTGCTTGTCTGCTCTGGGACGAAAAATACAAGTAGCATAAAATTTCAAACGACAAAAATCGAATTTGTTCGGATAATATGATATTGAGTGGCATATATGTGATCTACAGTAGCATCCTAAAAAACACCTTATGTCATAAAATCAGGTTGATATTTGGTAATGATTTTGGAATATCAAATTTGTGCTACTTGTATTTTTCGTGCTGCACATTGACACATATCCAAAAATGCCATAATTAACAAGGTACGATATTTTTCAGTGTCATATTCGTGATCATGGATCAGCATCCCGAAAAACTCAAGGTGAAAATCAATTTGATTTCGTGGTGATATTTAATTATCATATTTCATTATCATAATTAAAAGACATTGTCAGACAATGTCAGAGAAAGTGAGTGGCAAACACTGTCGGACAATATAACACAGGTGGTTCGAGTAAATTACGGCGAATAAAGATACAAAAAAAACAAAGAAAGAAAAGATACAAGAAACGTTAAAGATATGTGGCTGGTTGCGAGAAAAGGGACCTGGGGACCACATGGTCGAATTTGCGTTTTTAGGCCTATTAGATGCAGAATTTTGTGGGCTTTCCGAATATCGAACTAGTTTTTTCATATCGCTTTTCGTTAAAAAGTTATGAGTGTTTAACCTTCATACGTACCTTATTCTAATTTGTATTGGTGTCCCTTGGGGTCGTTTGCGACCCCAGTATATTTTACTATTAAAATAGGTACAAGTTCCATAATATTTGTAAATATTAGAATACTCCTACATTAATTGACATTTTTAAAACATATCAACACTCTTGGAAACTTCGCGCAGCACGTGAAGTATATTTTGTACTACATAAATAAAAGCATTTTATAGTTTATTAAAATTCTTCAAGTAATTGGTGGATCACCCAAAAGGATATTTTAATGATGATAGTGTAATTTAAATATTATTTGCCTACAAACAAACTGGATACCCTGTTATTTTGTCTCAATCTGGCATGTAAATATGACAAACCCTACCAACCCACCCACCCACCCCATTGCCCAATTTACCCATTGTTCAAGTAAGCATTTAAATTTGGCTACTATTGAAACATAATATTCAATATTATTCAATATAATTCGTAGTGTGCTGAATATTACAGCAGAGATCCTATGCAGTTCGTACATATAGCAACTGCGTGGGCTTGACAGGCAAAGTTCTTACATTTCGTGCATACTAGTACAGTTTTTACATCACTGGCTCGGTCATGTAATGAGCAACGACCCCGCTTGTGGTCGTGGTTGTATTCAGAAATGGAAGAGTATGACTTTGAGTTTCCGGAAGATCTCTCATCTTCTTGGGCATGGGCGACGTTAATGATATCAATAGCGGCTTGTGACCGTGGCATAGTGGATCTGGCCATCATAAATGGCCCAATAAATTCGCGGCCAAGGCGTTCTAGAAATAATCGTCGTCGGTAGAGCTTTCCTTTCTTCCAATCAGGGAATAGCTCAACCCATATAATGTAAGCATTATAGGCTGCAATATCTACCATGTTGCTGAATACAGCCACTGGCCATCGGCGTGTCTTCCTCTTTACAGTATAAGTAGACAAACACTTGTCAGCCGAATCTACACCACCTTTATATTTATTGTAGTGTTTTTTTATATTTATTGTAGTGTTTTTTTCGACAATATGATAGAATGGTTGTATCATCTCTATGTCCAAATATTGAGCTGTACAGAACTCGGTTCTTGGGATCAACAAACTCCTTCGGTAATTCGGGCTAATTCTTTCTGACTGTGCCAACTAATGTTTGATTGCGTTTCTTTAGTAACTGTCCCAAATTATACGATGTATAGAAATTATCAGTAGTAATATTTCTCCCAGACAAACCTTCAGTTAGCTGCAAAACAACCCTCTGGCCCTGGTTCACTTCACGTTTATCCTGCCGTCCTATATAAGGTTGTAAATTCCATATATAACTCAGCATGCCTGTGACAACAACCCAAAACTTGATGCCATATTTAGCTGGTTTATTAGGCATGTATTGTCTGAAAGAACACCTTCCTCTAAATTTCAGTAACTGTTCATCAACACACAGATTTTCATTGGGAACGTAAGCTAATGACAGTTGTTTTACAAATTTCTCCCATATGGTTCTAATACCAGCAAACTTATCTAAGTCTCGGCGACGCCCTTTCTTATCATCAAATCTCAAAAATCTACATATTTCTCTAAAACGTTTTATTGGCATGGTCGCTGGAAATATTGCCCTACCCGACTCCGCTGACCACAATTGGTCAACAGCTTCTCCAGCTGAACGGAAAACTCCAGCTAAAATAAGTAACCCCAAGTATGCATTAAACTCATCATAGGTTAGCAGTTTCCAGTTATGCATTAAACTCATCATAGGTTAGCAGTTTCCAGTTATCCCCCAACTTACTTGTAGCCTCCTTATTAGTCATCTCAATAACTATACTTGTAATGCTCAAAGTTATAAAGATAACAAATGTGTTCAAAATATCAGTACAATGGGTAATGGCATATCTGGTTGGACCGGGTTTATTCCGAATAATATTTCTTTGCTGAGACTTGTTATTATAAATCGTTTTTTTGCTCCATATGATACGTTTATCTATATTCTTTTTCGAGTGACGAGAATAATAAAATTCCTCTGAATCATCGCTAGATCGAGTAGATCTTGGAGAACTGGAAGAATCGCTATCCTCATCCTCGCTATCCCTTCCAGAATCGTCGCTGCCACCTGCCTCATCGATAGGGATTTCTCCATCCGATTCTTCAGCACTGGAATTGCTGTTATCATGATCGTCCTCATCTCCTGAAGTTTCTGCTCCATCTACAAGAATACAGGAAGAGTCCTCTTCCGAAACCAGTTGGCGTGTAACCGCGGAAATTCCAACGAAATCCACACGTGCAGTTCTTATTCGTTTAGGGTATTGCTTACTCATAGCTGATTACTACAATTGAGGATAATAATTATATTGATAATAGGATATAAATATTTTAATATGATTGTTTTTGGCCTACTTTATGTTGTGATACTGTGATAGCTATGCTGGCAATTCAGCTCTCGTCTGCTTGTAAAACAGTAACAGTACAACTACTGCACTGAAATAGAAAACTGGTTTCAAATTTCCCTCGTTTTTAAAGGAAATTATATAGTATTTCAATAAGACTTTCATTGGGGTCGAAAATGACCCCAAGGACAATTAACGTAATTTATCGATTTACTCCACTACATGTTTTTCTATGGAAATGAAATTTTAATCGCAATGAAGTAGTTGTGTGGGTATGGCATTCCTGAAATTTTAGCCTAGTAGCACAAACCAATCTTGAGATATAGCAAATACAATACTGCTTTGGGGTCGTTTTCGACCCCAGGGACGTATGAAGGTTAAACAAAAAATTAAAAACGCAGGTCCCTTTTCTCGCAACCAATGTTAATTTTTTGATGTGGTCCATTTCTGGCATCCATCTCAGGTATTTTTCGTGCTAAAATTTTCAAATGTTTTTATAATTCACTAAGATTAATATATTTGCGCTATATATAGCGGTTTTTTTTGACAATGGTCACAAATATTGAACTCAAATATAACATTCTAGAAAATTTTTTGGTAATTTTAATGCGGTCCATGGGGCACGAAAAAAATCGTAGTGCAAATATGATAATGAAAAATCACCACAAAATTTAATTGATTTTATGAACATATGGTTTTTTTGGAATACTGATCACGAATTAAAACAATTTTTTCGATATGTGTCAATGTGCGGCACGAAAAATACAAGTAGCAAAAGTTTGATAACCAAAAATCATTACCAAATCAACCTGAATTTTAGACATTATGGGTTTTCTGGGACACTGATCACGAATATGACACTAAAAAATATCGTATTATCGAACGAAATTCGCTTTTTGTAATTTGAAATGTTTGCTACTTGTAATTTTCGTCCCACCAGACAAGCACCAAAATTGACAGTAGCGTTACCATGAATGATTTGTAACGTGTTTTATCGTGATCAGCGACCTGAAAACCCTATTATTTAATAGGTTCAGCCACTCTGCTTCAGTTTCCATATTAAATTCTAAATTATTAGTGTATTAACTTGTTTGTACAATTACTAACCGAATAGGCTACAGATATTCTACGATAACCTAAAAAAACAAGTGTATACAGTACTTAAGTACTATTATTAAAATAATTCAGTTTGAATTTCGCTCTAATAAAACCCAATAACGACCAATAAACCAATGCAAACACCCCAATAACGACCAATAAACCAATGAAAACAGTCGATTTTAAGAGCCAAACTTTAAACGCGTTTTTCTCAGAATGAAAATTTTTTCCCCAGGTCCCTTTTCTCGCAACCAGCCACATATATTCTTTGATGTAATAACTTCAACGATAAACTATTACTATACATAATGTAATTTTTCTAGAATAAAAAAAACATTTCCAGTAAACAGAAAACATTGCCGATAAAGTTTTTACATTTATCAAAAATTCAATTTCATAGATAAAAATAATGAATCTATAAACAATGCAGGAGTGGGAAATAATCTGCGCTATAATAACTTTTAAGAAACGAGAATAAAGACACAGATATAAAAAAGAACAATAATACCTCGTAATGGACATTGTAAGAACGTAGGCCATATTTTTTATAATTTATTTACTCCAACATTAATAAGCGCCAAATTTATAACATGGAAACGTAGACATAATCGCCTCAACCATTAAGCAATGGAATGTCAGTGATTTAGAATCCCTTCCCTCGGTGCCAGCGCCCCCACATAGCGCCGCCAACCCATTCATCCATTGGTTGAGATCGGTATCGTCCTTAGCAACGAACAACCACTCGGGCCGCCTTTTTAACATTTAAAATGTATTTAACATATTAACAATCTTAATGATATTATTTCATACAATAAGCAGGACAAAATAATCTCCACTCCAGTTAAAGTTTAACGGTATATACTATATATCCATCCATCTTACTCATCGCTGTCGCTATCAAGTATTATTAGTTGCATGGCCAATGGAATTTGGTCCTGGAAATGGCAGAGGTAAAGATAACGTTGATTTACCACGTCTGGGTTGATGGTTCTCTTCACACGATAACAGCAAGGGTGGACCAATCAACTGATAGCTCCTGAAATGAGGTCGTCGATTACTCCGGATATCCTGGGTTTGAATTTCCTTCCCGAGTTGTTTTAATGAATAACCATTAGCTTTCATGTCCCGACATAATAATTTAGTAAGGAAATTTAGTAAGGAAGGTATAGAAGTTATTTTCAATCATATTATTACTATGTATTATAATTTCAGCTCTATAATATTCACCACCACCATATTTTACTTCATATGTATTAACTTTGCCAATTAAATCCCGTTGAAAATTCCTAACTTCTCTCTCTAAGTCAACCGCCCATGCCATATTGCTTTGTCATGCCGACAATATACAATTGCGTGTGTAATATCCATATCAATTGTTTAGAACATTTAGAACATCTATTTGAGATATTGCTGTTTTAATCCGTGAATAATAATCGGGTATAATAATAATCGCATAATAATGCAGGGATAATACAGAAATACAGTAATAATAAAGAATAGGGCCTAGTCTACATCAGATGTTATGATATAGGATGCCTTGGGCTGAATTTTGAATAATAGAGAAACTATTGAACCCCTAACCCTACAGTACCTGTAGGTATATTAAACAGCCTCTGCCTTTAAACATCCTCTGCCTATTGCTATAATAATAGGCTGATAATAGACCCCTAACAGCCTAAGGCAGGTATAGCGTATAGATAGGCAGCGTCACTGAAAGTACAATTTATAGAATTTAAATTTCCCTCTACTACCAGAGAACTCAATATTCTCACTGGATTTTACACTTACCTTAGCAGCTCCCTACCACGCACCTTAACAAGCTACCACCGACCTTAGCACGCTACCACCGACCTTAGCTTTTACCACGCACCTTAGGCATTCCTACTCATGACAGCATGAGCCTGAACCATCTGAACAATGTTGTACAAATAGCTATAGTAAATGCAAATGAGGACTTAATGTAATCTTTATAACAATAATGCAAGTTAATTCCAACAAAATAAAAATTTTGAAATTCACGGCTTTTGTGAGGATATAATTCTATATGGGGTGACCCATATTTTTGAAATCAGTTTGATAACAGAGTGTTAACAATGAAAAGAACTAGATCAGTTCTCGTTCTTTTTTCGTTTCAACCTACATTATCCATTTTTCACAGCCGACAGCCAGTACAGGTGACTGACTAATATCTTGAGATCGCAAACCCTGTTGAACTTACATCAGCATCAGTTACGGTGATTGAGAATTGATGGCAACAAAGTAGATGATTGAAAACAATAATTAATTACAATTGCACAGAATAAAACAGTTGCGTTTATCCTGTTATGTATATGAGTACACATCCTCATAAGTTTTACAGACTTCATAACATCTTTATTTAATAATATTATACTTTTCCACAATTGATAATTTAGCTTACAGTATAGCAGTATTATAAAGGTGGTTATATATAGATTTACTGCACATTCTATTTATAATACTTGATAGGATAAATTACCATTTCATTACTATTTAAAATTAATAATATTCTTTATCCTTTAGATATAAATGAATGTTCAACTGATGCTCATAATTGCCATACTAAGGCAAGCTGCAAAAATACTATTGGTGGATTCATGTGTGAATGTAAATCTGGCTATTCTGGCGATGGTATAGAATGTGCCGGTAATATATGCTTGTATATAATTTAAATCCATAAAACATTACAACAAATATTACAATTTAAATTTATTATTCTTAGTTTTTAATTATTGTGTTATGATATTCTAATACATTACCAACAAGAGGGATAGTATTGGTACATTATTTATATTATATATATATATAACTCCAACTGGTGGTCATAGGGTCACTCCTTAATAATTAAGATATAAACAAGATATAAACATTAACTATCAAATAATAATAGAACAAGAGAAGCATGTTAATAATAATATCTATTAATTGTTAGAAAAATCCGATACAAAAAATTTCAAGGCTCCAATATAATGACCATTATAAATATCTTGTTGGATATTCGTTTGCAATACATTTCTATAGGAAAAGTACATAACACAAAACGACCACAGGGCCACCTAATTTTTCTGGTAATTATTGTGTAATTTACACTCCAAAAACACGGTCTAGAACTCAGATCTTTTCCGAAAATGCTTTGTTAGACTTTTCTACACCGTTTTTATTCATTTGAAAACTTAGGTATATTTTAATATATAATTTTATATATCTTTGATTCCATGACTATCTTGTAGTTATTTGAACCAAGATGGTGGCTTATCTGAGACAAAGTTGAAAAATTAGTAAGTGTTGTGTCCTCTACTGTAGGGACTACCCTACGGCCTACAAATCTACTAATACGAAGCTATAGAATATCTCTAACCGTAAAGTCCAGTAGTATACCGCTTACCAGATCCTAGTAACGATGTATCTTACTGTAAGACTCTAGTAATGAAACGGGCTCGTACAGTATCGGACAACAAATCCCAGTCCAGGATATCTAAACAAACAGATACAATAAACAAACTACTACTGGCGAGGAGCAGAGCCTGGTGTCTATTCTATGTACGTGAGCGGGTCTAATGCCTATGAACTAGACAAAAGGAAACCTGTCCTCTAACCGGTATGGCAGATGTACAGTTACAGTAACAGACCAAACTCATGGGAAAACAATCCCTGCGCAGCGAATCCTAACTATCGCTGACAGTCCTAAAATACCGTAACTTGCCGCGGTGTGATTTATATGGTTTATATACGAGCTAGGTGGGTTACAGCCCCAGCGTAACAATACTGATCTCCCTGTCTGAATCAGTCTAAAAGAGGTCGTGCCTAATGTAACAATACCGCCGCTTGAGGCAAACAACGGTTTAAATAACGAAATAATGAAATACTCCCTTGCCGTAACTAAATATTTGATCCTAATTTTACAAATACGAATAGTAAATTACAGATAAATTCTGCCTAAAAGTAATCTAAAGTGCGCTATAACTGGTAGAACTCTAAGGGTAAATATGTTTTAGGGCGTGTGTGTGTGGGTGTGTTACAATAAAACAATTTTGGTGTATATCATTTTACTAGGTTTTAGTAATTCTCTGACCGAAACAATACCGTGCGCTAGCTACTAAAATAAGCTAGTCGCGTTTTGTAGAACTTTATACTCACAAATGACGTCAAAGCTTCTCTCCTTCCTATCCACAACTCAACTAGGCAACCACGGTGTTAGTAACTACACCCGTGATCGGCACAAATACCAGATTCTGGTTGTAAGATAAGAAATAGGGGTTAATTGCTACCGTACGTTAGCTGATCTGGTATAAAAATTTGATTCTGATTACTTTGGTGCTGCGGTGGTTAGCAGCAAATACCTATCAGCACGTGGCAAGGCGCGGTAGGATATTAATAAAACCTCCTTAGGCCAAGCGGTGTGCCGGTAGCAGAAATACTCCTTGCCTGATCAAATAACTAACTTCAGGCGGGGGGGGGGGGGGGGGGGGTGTACTAATGTACAGTTCTACAAAGCGAACCGGTACCAAACAGTCACTACTAACAAATCACTAAATTATGGAACGTATGCTGTCCGCACCTAATATGTACTTGCGCACTGAAGAACGACAATAGCTCGCACCTGTGAGGTATACAGGTAACCCAGAGATTTGCAGGACTGACAAAGGGGGTTTCTGCCTCGAATATAGTTATTTGATCCTAAATTTTGCGGCGTCCCAATACGGCGTCACGCTTACCCTGATCTATAGGTCTTACGTCGGGCAAGGGCGTCGAACAAAGTCTTACCTTCCTCATAAAGCGGGCGCTGCATGGCAAGTTGGAGTATTTCGTAGGGCGAAGGGGGTGCGCGGTCTAACCTAATGTGGGAGCTAGCGTGTTGTGGACATCCTTTCCCTGCGTTGCTGACGGCCTAACGGTCTAGGCGGCCATCTTCCCGATGTTTGGCTGTCCCAAAGTTGGACCAAAGAAAAACATGTTCAGAAGTTGACAGTGTATTTACAGTTTAGCAAAGGATTTATCAAACAGATTTACAAATAGTTTCAACAAGAAACTAATAACGAAAGACTGACAAAGCAAGAGTACATTGTGATAACCGAAGGCAAACCAGCCTTTATATACTAAATCTGGGACATAGAATCTACTAGAACCTTCCAGAGTATTCCATGGCCTCACATTGGAGCAATAAGATGTTCTATGCCCTATGATTGGCCCAGCTCAACGTTCGATACGTTGTATGCACCTCATTGGTCCACCAATCTGCACCAAATGAAAATAAATTGCCCCAAAATACAAATTTCCCGACCGGGATTCGAACTTGTAACCTATCTGTAATGTAACCAACGCCTTAACCATCTGACCACTACGCCACGAGAGTAACTAGGGGTTTTATGTGTACAAATATGAATAGGCATATTACATTACTGTAACTTACTCAAAATGCGTCGGATTTTCGTAAGTTTTTATGTTAAAGTTAAACTATAAATGCTATCTTATAGTGAAATAATTCATTACCGCTCCATGAAAACAGTAAGTAAGACTGTTTTCACCAATCGAAATACGAACTATTTACAAATATTTCTAAATCTACTGGTAGGGCCTAAAATATAAAATAATCACTATCTAATTATTGCATACTTAATATTGCAGGTACGGTGTAAATACAATCCATCGTACATACAAATATAAATTTACCAATTAACTTTAGTGCCTAAAATACACAAGGGCTTTCGGTTATCAAGGTAAGCAAATTAAACTAATTAGATCAAAACAAATTAGAACAAATCAAACAAATAATTTCAATCTCTTTCGATAAATCTTTATATATTGTAAATATACATAATAAACTTCCACCAAATTAAATCAGTGCTAATAACTTTCAAATGAGTTTTAAAGTGTCCTCCTGATGAGCTGAAAAGTTCGTCCTGCTGGTCTGGATATCTTCTCCTGAGCGCTAATCGCTAACGGTAGGCTCGCAAGCCTTCCTTCTCTATCTCGCTCCTCCAAAACCAACATTCATACATAATGTCCAATATTAATACCCAAATATAATATCCAAATAAAATATCCAATATAAATATCCAATATAACATCCAAATAAAATATCCGAATATAAATATCCAAATCGGTAGGCTCGCAAGCCTTCCTTCTTGTCGCTTTCCTATTCCTGCGCTGAGCGGGCTCGTCTACGTCCTCTAGTGTGATTGGGTGGTGGTCGCGGTCGAACTGGGCTCGGGCTTCGGCGTCGAGTTGTCGGTGGTTCCAAAACGCTAGGAAAGGGGACGACGGGAGTTTCGCACATCCGTTGTGCGCTCAATCCTCTAAATCCTCGTCCGATTCCAATCGTCGACTTAACATCGGATCGAGTCTCTACAACGCTGGGAGGAAGTCGAAAAGGTGGGACTATTCCGTCCGCTGACACCTCGCTCTCTGATGTCGTTTGAATCCTAATGGGTTCCGGCAAAGCGTATCCTGTCCCTCCGCGTGGTTCTCTAGCAAGGGAAACCGTGCCCCGCGTCATCCGGATTTGCGACTTCGATGTCGTCCTTTCGGCGACATTTACTACCTTCTTTATCTCTTGTCCGGCCTTTTGGGCTCTGTGTATACGAAATTGCTGATCATCCTGTGGGTGCGCTTTCGTCCTTTTGGGCTCCTCCCCGAGGCGCACCCACGAGGCGGACGTGTTTCCACCACCCCTGGGGCCAGTCCGACAGATGTTACTATCAGACCGGACCGGAGGGTGGGCTGATGCTTCCCGGGTTCTGTTTTCGGTCCCCCGATCACACCAGCACAGCTCGTCAAACGTGTAGCCAGATGGTCGGCTACTGTCAACTTACTGTGGCCTGACTGTACATTGAGCCAACTCAAAGTATAACAAAGATTCAACCGGCAGGTGGACCAGTCGATAGCGATCGAGCACCAAGGTCACCCTTGGGCCTAACCGACGGTCTTGTCCCAAGCGGGCTTGCGCTACCCAACATGGAATTTTGACTCGTTTTCACCTGCCTCGCCGGCAGTATTGAAAAGACAATACTGTCTGTAGCTCATAAGCTACTGAACAAGTAACCACTTACCAGTCAGTGTACACGTGTACTCAACAGATGTTCACAAAATCAAGTACACAAATGGTAAGCACAAAATCGAACACATACCATGCACACACAGAGACATAATCAGGTAAGATAAAATCGGGGTCAAAATCAGAAGGGACAAATTGTATCGACAAACGGCAAAATCGAGAGTACCTTATTTTACCGACAGGGTAAAATAACTTTGTGTGCACAAAGTATGCTGGGGCGCAGTAAAATATGGTCCTACTAATACCAGCGGTGTCTGAACCAACTGGTAAGGGTTCCCATACTCACTCGCAGTGGCCACACATACAATCACGTGTACTCACATACCTACAGCAACAGAAAGCTCAGAGACCCAGACGGCTGAACCAACCAAAAGACCAATCAGCTGAACATGGAGACAATAACATGTAGTATCAAAAAAACGGAACAGCTGATGGCCAATGGAACCATCCAAGCCCCAAGCCAACTGCCACTGGTTGCTCACATACAAAACATAGTTCACACCACATGAACCACAAATCACGCCATGCCACCACCCCTACTGTGTACAGGACTGGCAGTATGGCAACAGGCCGACTAGATGGAACCACGGCACCATGTCGATTCATGACACGAGGGCCTTCAGTATCTCCCTTGCACTTAGAGAAGGAAATTTAACGTGCCCCCAGACCCTCACAAGTCCGCCGCCGCCTGTTGCACGCACCCCTATAGAGACCTCACCTCTTTAGGTACGCGTCCTTTGTCTCTGGATCCGCTCCTCGAGCGCGTCTATAAAGATGCATTCCTTCGAATTCGTCTCTGGCTGCAGGTAAGGGTTCGTTTACCGTCAAATATTGCAGCGTATGATATAATCGGCGTATCTCTGTGTCTGGATCCTCGCAAATGTCACTAGCGTCGCATGTCGCATCGTAGGGATACAATGCATTGAACTCCGTGCGTAATTCCTCCGTTCTTTTGTTATAAGCGTCCATTCGCTGTCGCGTAACATTCGGGTCCACCTTGGATTTAGCGAGCTTGGCTCTACTTCTGGCCATACTCTCCACTCCAAACACACTGAAGTTTTTAGCTCCATAACGATTAAATGGTGCCTGGTGCTCTTGTTCCTGCGTAAACCCTTGACGTAACTCCTTATGCATCTTCTCCGCCATCATATACGCATATATATGGTTACATATCGTTACGTTTCTACTAGATGAAGCAAAAAGTAGAGGTTAGATGTGAGGTGACTTAGAGTTTGTCGGCTTTTGGCTCAACTTTACTCTAAAACCCCAACCCATTTGCCTAATGACTTCGGGTTCGCGTGATTTCGCACTGGCTCCTAATCCAAAAAAATTGTGCCGATAAAAAACGAATTCTGGGTAAACTAGCCGCGAGTCTAAAATACTCACCTTTTAATTTCCCAAACTACATTCCTAAAGAAAATAATGCAGTCGAGAATTAATTTGGTCTAAATAATAGTAGACACGACTACGTAGAACAAGGCCGGTTTTCTTTTTCCAAAAAAATTTATCGGTAGGCTCGCATGCCTTCCATCCGCTCTTGTCCTCCCCAATTTTAATTTTTATCTAGCTGTATTCTAGAATTCACATTCACTGGAGAATAATTTTTCTTAAATTCAAATCCAACTAAATGGATTTGTCTAATAATTTTTGAAAAATTGTCTCACTTGTGGGTTCCAAGTGGAATTCCATTCCTACTGTACACACAATCCCACTCCTATGTGATACATAAGGGTACTACCCTCCATGTTCACATATAAAGACAATGGAATTCCACCGCTGTCTCTATCTACAGTGAAGAGGATTACAAATGCACATACAGTAATACAAAATACTAAATTACTAAAATACGGTAAGTCTATGTGGCGGCCATCAAAGGTCCTACTTCTCTATTTACTAATATTGGGTGGAGATTTGTAGTCTCCTGTCTCGTTTCTAGTCTCCTCAAGGAGTACGAGACGTTGTACAGGCCTATCTACGGTACGTCCGTCGATAGTCCATACAGTAACTGTCCTTATTAAACCAGATGTAGGGTGTGTGGTCAAAATGACTCCGGTCAGCCAAAACCGTCTTTTCAGATTGGCTTCAGCCAATAAAACGTGGTCACCACGTCTCAAACATCGGGTATTAAGATACCAAGAGGTTCTGGATGAAATAGAGGGCAAATAGTGTTTCTGCCATATTTCCCAGAATTTATTTGCTAATAGCTGAGTGATTTTCAAGCCTTGTTGCCGTATCCGCCGCTATCAACGGGTATCGAAATGGGCAACAATGTCGTCAGCGGCTGCATAAGCAGGTGCGCTGGTGTCAAGGCAAACTGTACGTCATTATTGTCTGGGATCAAAGCGATCGGTCTAGTGTTCAAAGTTGCTTCGATTTCTATTAGTAACGTCGTCAGTTGGTCGTCTGTTAAGATGTGTTGCGTCAGTATTACTTTAGCCATAGCTGTCTTAATTGAGCCAATCAGCCTTTCCCAAACACCGCCTCTCCACGGACTGTCCGGAGTATTAAAATTCCAAACAATACGGTGAGGACTTAGTTCCTCGGAAATCTGGTTTTGGTCCAACTTCCTTAAAGCTCTGGTTATTTCGTTCCGTGCACCCACAAAGTTTGTCCCTTGGTCGCAATAAATGGATTTGACCAATCCACGTCTAGCGATAAATCACCGTAAGGCTAGAATAAAGGCATTGGTGGTTAAATCTGTCACACGCTCTATATGGACAGCTCTGCTGGCCATGCAAGTGAAGATTAATCCCCAACGTTTTATCTGTACCCTTCCGCGTTTCGTGATTATGGGTCCAAAACAGTCTATCCCTGTCTCAGTGAAAAGGGGTCTAAACGCCTGCAATCTCGCTAATGGTAGTTCACTCATTTCTTGGTGTCCTATCCTCACGTGCACCTTCTTACAAATCATACAGTTCCGTGTTACCGATCTCAGTGCCTTGCTAGGCCTAATCAGTACAAACCTCGATCGCAAATGTGACATACAGTGATGTCTACCCACGTGTTTGAGTTGTACATGTGCGTCCAGTATCATAGTGCGCTGTAACTCATGGTGTTGCGGTATGATGATAGGATACCTAAAGTCAAGTGCAAAGTCGATGTTCTGGAGTCTGGACTTGTGACAAAGTAAGCCCCGATAAATAATCGGACTCCAACTCAAAAGACTTGATCTGTTTACCTTGGTTGATCGCTGTGAATTCTCGTGCGAAATATCGCAATTGATAATGGCAAATGATATCAACTTCACAATGACCAACTTCCTCTAAGGTAAGTCTTCTAGGAAAGTCGCGTTTGCCTCTGGCATATTGTCTCAAACGTTTGAGCCATGCTAACTTGCGGCACGCGTCAGTCCATGATCTAGTTAGGTTTACTATCTGGTCAACGTAAGTGTTAGTGACGTCATCAGGTAAGGTATAGTCGTAGTGTGGATACTTGTCTGGACTTGGTAGGCCCACGGGCCTTCCGGTAGGTTTGTCTGAGTCCCCAAATATGTCAATCTCCACGGTCTTACCTTTACCGTCCGCTCCTAGTGAGTCGACTGGCAGTAACGGTTTCAACTCTACAGTGTTAGTGTGTTCCTGTGAGCCTGTAAGCTTCCTAACCTTAGTTACACGTTTACCTGTAGGTGGTAAGTCAAGTACTTTCTTTGAGCGGAGTGTGATAGCTGTGGCCACACCTTTGTCGTCTCGTCCAAAGAAGTCAAATTCGGTAAATTTCTAAATGTCCGCTCCAATGGGTCTTCTACTGGAGTGTCTAGTAGACAGTCTGGTGAAACGTCCGGTGAACAGTCTGGTGAGACGTCTGGTGAGACATAGCGCTGAACATCCGGCGAAATGTCCTGTCGTCGGTCCCAAAGAGAGTCAAGCGTAATTTCTGTCAGAAAGTCTGGTCTAAAGTCTGGTCTAAAGTCTGTCGAGATGTCTGGTGGAAAGTCTGGTGAGACGTCCGGTAGACAATCTGTCGAGAGTTCCAAAAAACAATCTGGCGAGCAATCCGGAGAACAATCTGGTGTCGCTTCTGGTGAATAATCTGGCGAGTAATCTGGTGAACAATCTGGCGAAACGTCTGGTGAAATCTCCCGCGGAACATCCGGTGAAAGATTCGTACAAGCGTCTGGTCGAGATTCTGGTGAGACGTCTGGCGTAATGTCAGGCCTAGCGTCCAGGTCATCAGATTTCGTCTGTCCTTGTTTCCTCTTGACCTTGGCGTTGGCTTTCGCTTTAGATTTGACAACCTTGTCGATTTTTATCTAGGCACCCTCTGGTATGGTATTGGTTGTCGCGTCGAATAACGGTGGCCATTCGTCTGATGGTCGCTGTAGGAAATCGGGTCCTCTAAACCAAAAGGATTTATTGTCCGGTTTACAAAAGTCAAGCGGTTGCATCCCCCGTGACGCGATGTCAGCTGGGTTCAGCTTCCGTGGATAGTGACGCCAATCTTGTTTGAGCGACCGGTCTAATATTTCAGCCCGTCTGTTGGCTACGAAAGTCTTGAACTCAAACGCTTCGTTGTTTATGTACCAAAGTACCAACGTTGCATCCGTCCAATATGTGACCTTCAAGTTAGCCTCCAGCTCGCGTTGAACTAGACTGACAATATTGGTGGATATCGTCCCGGCTTGCAGCTCTCCACGAGGTACAGTCATATACTTCAATGGCATTGTTCTAGCTCTTGAAGTAACGAGAGACACATCGTAGCTGTCCGATGTCACTTGTCGTCTAAGGTATAAAGTAACCCCCAATCCATCCTTGCTAGCGTCACTAAAGCTGTGAAGCTCTAAATCGGCAGGAAAGGTGGTCTGCAAAGGAAAGTATACCCTTGGTATGGTATAGTCTTGTAGGAACGTCAGTTGGGCTTCCCAGTCCCTCCATTGCTCAGCTAACTTTTCTGGGATGGGGTCGTCCCATTCCAGTCCGGCTTGCCAAATGCTGTGGAGTATGATCCTAGCATGTAGGATCACTGGACTAATGAAACACAATGGGTCATACAATCGACTCATGGTCGATAAGCAAGTCCTCTTAGTGAGAGGTCTAGTCTGGTCGTTGGACCTTACACATACCCTAAAATTGTCGGTGTTAGGGTCCCAACTAAGTCCTAATACCTTGGTCGTCGGTAGAGGTTCTAGGTCTAAGTCCAAGTCTCCTCCACTGCGATCTGTCGGGTCAAATGAGTTCACCAGTTCGGGTTCGTTGGAAGCGAACTTCGTCAGGTGAAATCCGCCCGCAGCGAGACAATCCTGGAGTTGGTGTGCTACGGTTGTAGCGCGCTCCAAAGTGTCACAACTCTTGAGGCCGTCATCCACGTAGAAATCTCGTTCCACTGTCCGAACTACTTCTGGGTCAAATTGGTCTCGTCTGTCCAATGCGGTCTGCTTTAAGGCGTACATGGTGCAGTTGGGGCTGTCCCTGGATCCAAAAACTCTTACCTGCATTTGGTAAGTTTCTGGCGGAAGTTCTAAGTTTCCGTCCGGATACCAAAGAAACCTCAAGCTGTCCCTGTCCCGCTCCAAAGCCTTAACCTGGTGAAATATGGCCTCTACGTCACAGGTGAAAGCTACTTTGCGTTGTCTAAAACGCATTAGGACTCCCATGAGGTAATTATTCATATTCGGCCCGTCCATCAGTTCGCTGTTCATAGACATCCCTTGGTAAAGCGCGGCGCAGTCGTTGACTACACGCACCTTGCCAGGTTTGTCCGGGTGTCGACCAAAATGATGTAGCAGGTAATATGTCTGATCTGTGGTTACCTCGGGATTTAACATCCTAATGGCGTATCCCTTTTGGAGATACGTCTGAAGTTGCGCATTGTATTGCATATGGGCCGTCTCGTCTCGCAACAATCGCTGCCTTATTAATTTGAGTCGCCTCAAAGCAAGCGGGTAATTGTTAACGAGCTTAGGTTGTCCATTGTGCCACAACATGCCAACCTCGTAGTGGCCATTCGCAGTCTGGCGAATGGTATCTCTCATGATATTTAATGACCGTTTTTCCTGTTCTGACATAGCGGTCTCGTAACTACCGTGTTCTGCTGAGTCCTGTTCCAAACTATTGAATGGTCCGTTCAGTCAGCAGTTGGTCAAGCGCTGCTTGCACTGCGCCATGGTCCTCGTCCACGTCTTCGTCCACTGCGGTGGCTAGTGTCAATGTGTCTGGTAGGCTCGCAAGCCTTCCGGTGTCACTAGTCGGCGTCGAATCATCGTGCGGCGGTTTGACAACCTCTTGATCTGTCAGTAGGCTCGCAAGCCTTCCAAGATCAACGACCGGTGTCGAAGCTTGGTGGGTGGGGTCAATGACCTTCGGATTTTTCGGTAGGCTCGCAAGCCTTCCAAAATCCTCGTTCATCGAGTCATCCACAGCAACAACCCTTTGGTCTTCAGTAGTCAATACAACCTGGTTTACTGCAAGTAGTTGTAAGTCAGAGGTCCGTGTGGTCGTGTCCAGATCAGTTACGTCAGTATCGGTGGCATCTGCGTTAGCGACGCAAGTCTGTCGCAGTGCCGTCTGTACAATTGGACCACAGAAGTGTGAAGGAGAATTATCTATAGTGTTAGTCAATAAACTACACGTACTCAAAACGTCGTCCTCCTGATCACTTACCTCTAGTGAACGTATTGGTGCTCTAGTATACCAACCTATGGGAGTTCTACATGTGTAGGGGTTGCCCGCTGTAATAACAGATGGGCGTGTCTCCCATACCTGATGTAAGTTAAACTGGTCTGTCCCAATTAACATCGCAATTGAGCGATAATTTACAGGACATTCCGGTATTCCAAGGTGTCGGAAATACTTACGATCTTCCGGTGATTGCTCTGGCACGGGGCCAAGCAAGTTACTAAAGTCCTTCGTAGCTGCAAAGGTCAAATTTCTTACCGGAAGTAATGAGCGCTCCTCCTTGCTGTGTTCCGCTTTGGAAAGAAGTGTGTCTAAGGCTAGTTTTACTCTTGTCACAGGGATCGCTCTCTTACCATGCATGCTGCTTACAGTATACTGAGCAGTCTTACCTTGACTCATGTCCGTAACCACGTCGGCTATTTGTTCGTCGACATAACTATGCGATGACGCAAAGTCTAAGATAGCATATATACGCTTGCTCCCTCGGGTTCCGGTAATCTTTATAGGAATCACGCTAAACCCTTTCAATTGGTTCTGTGTGAGGAGTGTTACCGATGGCTGTTCCTCCCCCGCATGCACGTAGAAAGTGTTGTCTTCCTCCTCGTCCTCGTCTGATGATCCCGATTGATTCGTACAATCTGAGTAAAACGTACGGATCTCTCGCGGCGCACGCTCCTTGTAAAGCGCGTCGTATCTAGCCGCTTTATCTAGCCGCGTTTGGTCGGAGTATGACTCGTTGTGTGAAGTAACGCGTCATGGTTACGTCCACACTGAGGACATGTATCGTCGCTCGGGCAATCCTTCCGGACGTGTCCTGGCTTCGTATATCTCCAGCAAGAATCCAAAGATCGAATTTGAAGTCTTCTCTCTTCGATTCCTAACTCCTTAAAAGCGCGACATCCACAAAATTTATGTCCGCTATAGTTTCTGCTGTTCCGCTCGCAGTATGAGCATCCCACAAAGTCCGCCGGCAACTGTTGTCGTGGCTGCGTGGTGCCGATAGGCGTCAGAACTTTAGAAGTCTCAGTAGGGGTGGCATAGGTAATGGCTTTCGCGTTCGTCGGAAATGGTTTGGTCCGAGTCAGCGCAGAAATAGCTATCCCTTCTGCCGCGATATGATGATCAGTGTAGTTCGATCGAGTCTCGATCACGGCCTCCCGTGAAATCAGTTGGTAGACGTCGGTGAGTTTTAATAGCCCGCCGGCTTCTTCACGCTGGTACTTGATGCGTCGCCATTCTCGTCGGAGTCGATGATGAAGTCGACCGATTATCCTGATGAGAACTGTCGGTGCGTTAGCGTATTCGAGTTGTCCAATGGACCGTAAAGTCCCTATAGCGTTTTTTATTTCGTCCGCGAGTCGTAAAAGGTCGATCGGTCTCGAAATGTTGCCTCCTCTACAGAGGTATTCGATAATAGATTTAGCCATGGCGACGTTACCGCCTTAAATCGAATACAAACGGCCGTACGCCAACTCAAAGGCATCTGGAACACCGATAAAGGTTTCCGCTAATCGTTTCGGCTCACCAGACAGGACTTGGAGCAAGTAATTAAACTTCTCCGTCGAGGTGAAAGCACACTTAGCAATCTGGGACTCGACATAGTCTACCAGTGTTCGCCAGTGTTTCGCGTTGCCAGAGAAATTCGGCGGTTGCTGTGCCGGTAATCCGTGTCTAGCCGCGAATTTCGCAATCTCGCTAACCAAATCCAACTGTCCACGTCCCTGTTCGGTTGCGTCGTCCAGTCATTCCCTTCCGGGCGTTGTCCATCGGTAGGAATTATTAATGGGATCTTCTTCTCGATGGGTCGGAGTCTGTCTAGTCTCCTGTTCTCTCCTTGGTGGTCGATGTTGTCTAGGTTTTTCTAATTCCACGCTGGTTCGTGATCGATCCGACGGTTGCGCTTCGAGTCATTCTTGGAGTTGAGCTAGTCGGTCCGTCATCTCGGTGAACTGTTTGGCGCTGATCGTTTCAGCTGGTTGCAACGTGGGTTTCCGAAAGGGTGTTTCTCGTGGTGGGTTGTCGAAACTGACTCACCTAGCAGTTGGTCGAACTGCTCCTGTTGAGCCAATCTTATTACTGACTTAAACTGAACAAGGCTTTCTCTCGCACTTACCAACTTATCTATTATCTTTACCTGAGTAAAGTTGTCGCCACGCAACTCTGCAAGTTCGTGTAAACCTTTCAATTTATCTACGGAGGCATGTACCCTACTTTCTATCCTTACCTGTAAGGTGTAGAACTCGTATCTCGACATCGGGGCGGTTAAGTCACGTAAAACACGAAAACCTTCTCCGAGGTTTCGAGTAATCTGGGCCATGTGTCCTCCTATACTTCTAATGACGTTCTCCTGACTTCCAGTCGAACTTACCATGTCCGGTTCCTGCGATCTGGTCTGCGGGACGGTAAGGAAATCTTCGATTCTGCCGTCGCCACGCGTTGCGGCTTCCAGTATTTCCGTTCGGGGTACCGACGACGCACACGGTGTGACATCGGTGGAATCTCGGGTTCTCCTTCTCGGTTCGTCTACTGTCGATCTGTCCGGGTCGCACGAGTCATAGTCGGTAGGGGGGTATCGCGTCGAATGCGGTGTGTCACTCATGTCTTATTATATATGTCAAGTACGGGTAATAAAATGTCAAAGTATCGAAATGTTCGAATGTCAAACTTACCTTGGTATATATATAGCATATATATACCCTAACCGGTACAAATAAAATCGAGAATGTGGGAAATGTCAAAATGTCGAAATGTCGAAATGTCAAACTTACCTTGATATATATATATATCATATATATACCCTAACCGGTACAAATAAAACTAACAAAGTATATAATAAAATAAGTAATAATCTAGCCTACCGGCTAAATTTGTATGAATAAGTGAGATAACGGTATACGTTACCAAAATGTAGATCAACAAGTACAAATAATAGGCAAAACAGCAACGTCTAACGGGAAAATAAGTACCAACAACACTACTAATTAGACAGTGAAACCCACAAATTTTGAGTACTACTGTGCTTTCTAAGTTTGAATGACACGAGTCGTAAAACTTACGTTCCTTTGATCTTCCAGCCGCGCAAATTCCCAAATACAAACCGGACGTGGGTCGTTCCGTCCTATCCTCGCGGTCTAATCCTCGAAGCGGTCCAGAAATGAGTCCTTGAGTCCTGAAAAGTCAAAGGTGAGAGTTTTACTTCTACTCTACGAAAAATCTTCTTAGGTACTGATACAACTTGGTCTTTAAACCCTATGTACCTTTTCAAGTACCGAAAAGTAACACCGCACACACACGGCGGAAAACAAATTGCTACAAACTAACTAATATAGCTAGTCAAATATTAAATACAAAACTACTAGCTACCCTAAAAGCCTACTGAAGCAGGGGACGTTCTACAAATTACTAATTTTACTAACCTTAAATTTTTTAAATATCTCCTACTTCTGTACTTTACAATAGCTAAACTATATATTTATATATCTCACCTTAAAATGCGCACGCACTTCCGGTCGAGATATTTAATAAATATAACTCACTGTTGTGAGGGATCAATATTATACACTAACTATACACTAATTTATATAATATATATATACCTCACTGTTGTGAGGGATCAATATTATACACTAACTATACACTAATTTATATAATATATATATACCTCACTGTTGTGTCCTCTACGGTAGGGACTACCCTACGGCCTACAAATCTACTAATACGAAGCTATAGAATATCTCTAACCGTAAAGTCCAGTAGTATACCGCTTACCAGATCCTAGTAACGATGTATCTTACTGTAAGACTCTAGTAATGAAACGGGCTCGTACAGTATCGGACAACAAATCCCAGTCCAGGATATCTAAACAAACAGATACAATACACAAACTACTACTGGCGAGGAGCAGAGCCTGGTGTCTATTCTATGTACGTGTGCGGGTCTAATGCCTATGAACTAGACAAAAGGAAACCTGTCCTCTAACCGGTATGGCAGATGTACAATTACAGTAACAGACCAAACTCACGGGAAAACAATCCCCGCGCAGCGAATCCTAACTATCGCTGACAGTCCCAAAATACCGTAACTTGCCGCGGTGTGATTTATATGGTTTATATACGAGCTAGGTGGGTTACAGCCCTAGCGTAACAATACTGATCTCCCTGTCTGAATCAGTCTAAAAGAGGTCGTGCCTAATGTAACAATACCGCCACTCGAGGCAAACAACGGTTTAAATAACGAAATAATGAAATACTCCCTTGCCGTAACCAAATATCTGATCCTAATTTTACAAATACGAATAGTAAATTACAGATAAATTCTGCCTAAAAGTAATCTAAAGTGCGCTATAACTGGTTGAACTCTAAGGGTAAATATGTTTTAGGGCGTGTGTGTGTGGGTGTGTTACAATAAAACATTTTTGGTGTATATCATTTTACTAGGTTTTAGTAATTCTCTGACCGAAACAATACCGTGCGCTAGCTACTAAAATAAGCTAGTCGCATTTTGTAGAACTTTATACTCACAAATGACGTCAAAGCTCTCTCCTTCCTATCCACAACTCAACTGGGCAACCACAGTGTTAGTAACTACACCCGTAATCGGCACAAATACCAGATTCTGGTTGTAAGATAAGAAATAGGGGTTAATTGCTGCCGTACGTTAGCTGATCTGGTATACAAATTTGATTCTAGAACTTTATTGCTGCGGTGGTTAGCAGCAAATACCTATCAGTATGTGGCAAGGCGCGGTAGGATATTAATAAAACCTCCCTAGGCCAAGCGGTGTGCTGGTAGCAGAAATACTCCTTGCCTGATTAAATAACTAACTTCAGGCGGGGGGGGGGGGGGGGGGGGTGTACTAATGTACAGTTCTACAAAGCGAACCGGTACCAAACAGTCAGTACTAACAAATCACTAAATTATGGAACGTATGCTGTCCGTACCTAATATGTACTTGCGCACTGACGAACGGCAATAGCTCGCACCTGTGAGGTATACAGGTAACCCAGAGATTTGCAGGACTGACAAAGGGGGTTTCTGCCTCGTATATAGTTATTTGATCCTAAATTTTGCGGCGTCCCAATACGGCGTCACGCTTACCCTGATCTATAGGTCTTACGTTGGGCAAGGGCGTCGAACAAAGTCTTACCTTCCTCATAAAGCGGGCGCTGCATGGCAAGTTGGAGTATTTCGTAGGGCGAAGGGGGTGCGCGGTCTAACCTAATGTGGGCGCTAGCGTGTTGTGGACATCCTTTCCCTGCGTTGCTGACGGCCTAACGGTCTAGGCGGCCATCTTCCCGATGTTTGGCTGTCCCAAAGTTGTACCAAAGAAAAACATGTTCAGAAGTTGACAGTGTATTTACAGTTTAGCAAAGGATTTATCAAACAGATTTACAAATAGTTTCAACAAGAAACTAATAACGAAAGACTGACAAAGCAAGAGTACATTGTGATAACCGAAGGCAAACCAGCCTTTATATACTAAATCTGGGACATAGAATCTACTAGAACCTTCCAGAGTATTCCATGGCCTCACATTGGAGCAATAAGATGTTCTATGCCCTATGATTGGCCCAGCTCATCGTTCGATACATTGTACGCACCTCATTGGTCCACCAATCTGCACCAAATGAAAATAAATTGTAAATAAAATAAAATAAAATTATAATTAAATTAAATAATTAAATTATTAAAAAAAATAAAATTATAAATAAAATACAAATTTCCCGACCGGGATTCGAACTCGTAACCTATCTGTAATGTAACCAACGCCTTAACCATCTGACCACTACGCCACAAGAGTAACTAGGGGTTTTATGTGTACAAATATGAATAGGCATATTACATTACTGTAACTTACTCAAAATGCGTCGGATTTTCGAAAGTTTTTACGTTAAAGTTAAACTATAAATGCTATCTTATAGTGAAATAATTCATCAGTAAGTGTGATTTAAAAACGTTGTAATTAAATTTTTGTCTCGAAATTTTTATTGGAGCTATATGATATCATTAATGCAGATGATCATCTTTGTGCTTGCAGTCGAATACCGTATTTTTAAGTTTTTATTACATAAAACCATGACATAAAAAATAGTGGCCTATATGGTTTCGACGGATCTTTATTATAACAGATATATAGATTTTACCTTTAGTGTTAAGGGCACCAGACCATAATTATACGCTGCCCTAGACGATAAGTTAAAAATAACAATTTTCACGTACCTGTATCTCAAGAATGGCTCGACCAATTGGTCTGAAATTTTCACCACATAGTTTGTGATAGATGATCTCCATTTAGAACTACAACAATCAGTGAGATAACACGAAGGATTCTCTAGATCTCCATGAAACCATTTTTTTGCCATTCATAATTTAGGCAATTTCTCTACTAAACAAAAACTGATACCCAGAAATTAATGATTCTAGTTCCAATTAATGCATAACGTTCACAGAAGCAACACAGAAAATTTTAGCCAAAACCATTCAGGGGTTCTTCAGATATAGGTACATGAGCAATCCATCCTTCGCGAAAACATGATTCCGAGTAAATCAAGTTTAAAGTTCGGAGTTTAGAAAAAATGACTAAGAGTAAAATATAACATATATAATGCGATTTCTCAAGATTCAAGAGGTATTAGGTGATATAAATGATGACTATGATGACTGAGAGAGCTGTTGGTAAAGGATGGTTCAACATTATTAACTAGAATTGACAAGCCCCATATTCACTATCATCTTCTTCATCGACTCGCTTCTTCCTTTTGTTGTCTCCTTTTGAGGAAGATTCTATCTTAAATAATTCACTATTGGCTTTGTCTACTCGAATTCTATCAAGATAGGAGAGACCATTCATACAATTAGATCCAGGAACAATTCCCATATTCTTGAGAACATGAACTCATGTTAAGTTATTCGATTGGAGCAAGCCTTGAGTGTCCGATTGCTGATCAAAACTGATCTTTGCTGATCATGGTCAAGATCATGATCTGATCGCTCCAAAAAAAATTATTTGAAGGTAAATCCATATGCTGCCTATCGATTGGCGCCGGTCCCAAGTCCGTAGCATTAGCGGTTCTGGAGATAGTTGCATAGCAACGAGGTTGCTAGGGAGGCTGACTTTTTGACTCAAATTGGCCCTAGACGGAGAACCGTAGACTTTTGAAACGTAATGTATATGGGAAAAAGTCTTCTAGATAGATTTTTTTTTGGGGGGGGGGGGGGTCTAGGAACATCCTATTGTTGGTTTTCGCTTAGTTTCCGAGAAAACCTTCTCCCTGAAATTCCGCGGAATCTATAAAGGCCTCCGCATGACTAGTTCCGTGGCCGGGCACGGATTCGAGTTCTCCGAACATGATAACCTACGGTTGGATAACCTCATGAACTCGTTTACAATACTTTTTAATAAAATTAACAACCTTATTTTAACTATATAAGGCTTCAGGAGGGGAAGCAAAGGGCTTTCAGTGGAGTTGAGCGGTATCAATAATCTACGGACATATAATATTTTTGGATCGGAGACATGCGACTAGCTTCAATTGAAGAGGAATATCTCGAGTTTGAGAAAAGATATCGAAAAACGGATTTCACCAGAAGAATCAGCATAAAATTTTGACCCAAATTAGCTTAAAATCGAAAATTTCATTTTTTAGTCATATAATTATGGTCTGGTGCCCTTAAAGTCTATCGATTTTTTATACACCAGGGACTAGAACAAATGAATCAATTATTATTAAATTATATAAACGGCGTGCTGCATTTTTTTTAATTTAAATTCTACATTATGGTACTCTGTAAGAGTTTTTTTATTTCGCTCACTGAATAGAATGTATGCGGAATATAACGCTCTCTGAGTATAACGCTCACTGAATATAACGCTTACTGAATAGAACACCCACGGATTAGAACACCCACTGAATAGAACTCTCACTGAATAGAATGCTTACTGAATAGAACACTCACTGAATAAATCCTCACTGAATAGAACATTCACTGAATAGATCGTTCGCTGAATAGAACGATTACTGAATAGAACACCCACTGATTAGAACACCCACTGATTAGAACGCTCACTGAATAGAACTCTCACTGAATAGAATGCTTACTGAATATAACACTCACTGAATAAATCCTCACTGAATAGAACGTTCACTGAATAGATCGTTCACTGAATATAATGCTTATTGAATAGAACACTTACTGAATAGAACAACCACTGATTAGAATGCTCACTGAATATAATACTCTCTGAATAGAACGCTTACTGAATAGAACACTCACTGAATAGAATGCTTACTGAATAGGACACTCACTGAATAGAACGCTCACTGAATAGAACACTCACTGAATAGAACACTCACTGAATATAACGATCACTGAATAGAACGCTCACTGAATAGATCGTTCACTGAATATAATGCTTATTGAATAGAACACTTACTGAATAGAACACTCACTGAATAGAAAGCTCACTGAATATAACACCCACTGATTAGAACGCTCACTGAATAGAATACTCTCTGAATAGAACGCTTACTGAATAGAACACTCACTGAATAGAATGCTTACTGAATAGGACACTCACTGAATAGAACGCTCACTGAATAGAACACTCACTGAATATAACGATCACTGAATAGAACACTCACTAAATAGAACGCTCACTGAATAGATCGTTCACTGAATATAATGCTTATTAAATAGAACACTTACTGAATAGAACACCCACTGATTAGAACGCTCACTGAATATAATACTCTCTGAAAAGAACGCTTACTGAATATAACACTCACTGAATAGAATGCTTACTGAATAGCACACTCACTGAATAGAACGCTCACTGAATAGAACACTCACTGAATAGAAAACTCACTGAATATAACGATCACTGAATAGAACACTCACTAAATAGAACGCTCACTGAATAGATCGTTCACTGAATATAATGCTTATTGAATAGAACACTTACTGAATAGAACAATCACTGAATAGAACGTTCAATGAATAGAACGCTTACTGCATAGAACACTCACTGAATCGAAAGATCACTGAATAAAACACTCACTGAATAGAACCTTCACTGAATAGAACGCTGACTGAATATAACACTCACTGAATAAATCCTCACTGACTAGAACGTTCACTGAATAGAAGGCTTACTGAATAGATCGTTCACTGAATAGAATGCTTACTGAATAGATCGTTCACTGAAAAGAACGCTTACTGAATAGAACACTCACTGAATAGGACGTTCACTGAATAGAAGGCTCACTGAATTTAACACTCAATGAATACAACGCTCACTCAATAGAACGTTCACAGAATAAAACGCTTACTCAATAGAACGCTCATTGAATAGAACGTTCAATGAATAGAACGTTCACTGAAATAAACACTTACTGAGTAGACCACTCACTGAATATAACATTCACTGAATAGAACGCTTACTGCATAGAACACTCACTGAATAGATCGCTCACTGAATAGAATGCTTATTGAATAGACCACTCACTGAAAAGAATGTTCTCTGAATAGAACATTCACTGAATAGAACGCTTACTGCATATAACACTCACTGAATAGAAAGCTCACTGAATAGAACGCTCACTGAATAGAACGCTTACTGAAATGACCACTTACTGAATAGAACGGTCACTGAATAGAATACTCACTGAATAGAACGTTTAATGAATAGAAGGCTCACTGAATTGAACACTCACTGAATACAACGCTCACTGAATAGAACGTTCACTGAATATAAAGGTTACTGAATAAAACACTCACTGAATATAACGTCCACTGAATAGAACGCTTACTGAATAGAACACTCACTGAATATAACGTTCACTGAATAGACCGCTTACTGAATGGAACACTCACTGAATAGAACGCTCACTGAATATAATACTCACTGAATAGAACGTTCACTGAATAGAACACTCACTGAATTTAACACTGACTGAATAGAATGCTCACTGAATAGAACGTTCACTGAATATAACGCTAGCTGAATACAACGTTCACTGAATAGAACGCTTATTGAATAGAACACTCACTGAATAGAAATTGCTGAGTTGCAATTAGATTTCAACTTTTCGATGTGGTTGCCACCTCAATATTTGGTCCCCAGCAGTTTCCTCTACTAACTCTCTACCTCTACTAACTCTCTAACTATCTAACTCTACTAACTCGCTAACTTCTACTAACTCTCTACCTCTACTAACTCTCCAACTCTCTAACTCTACTAACTCTCCAACTCTCTAACTATACTAACTCTCTAACCAATGGTACTACGTACCCTCTTACTACTCTTACTAACTCTCTAGCTAACGGTCCTACGTACCCTCTTACTACTCTTACTAACTCCTCTAGCTAACGGTACTATGTACCCTCTTACTACTCTTACTAACTCCTCTAGCTAACGGTACTACGTACCCTCTTACTACTCTTACTAACTCCTCTAGCTAACGGTACTACGTACCCTCTTACAACTCTTTCTAAGTCCTCTAGCTAACGGTACTACATACCCTCTTACTACTCTTACTAACTCCTCTAGCTAACGGTACTACGTACCCTCTTACTACTCTTTAGCTAACGGTACAATGTACCCTTTTCCTGCGCACTACGTGATGCCCTCAGTGCCCACAGGTTTTGCACTTTCCATACTCCTCTGCTATGGCATGTATACATACCCCCCTCGCTTTGTGCCCTCTCTACTACTCTACTACCTGGCACCCTTTTTGCCCGCCTCTACTACTCTACTACCTGGCACCCTATGTGCCCACCTCTACTACTCTACTACCTGGCACCCTATGTGCCCGCCTCTACTACTCTACTACCTGGCACCCTATGTGCCCGCCTCTACTACTCTACTACCTGACACCCTATGTGCCTGCCTCTACTACTCTACTACCTTGCACCCTATGTGCCCGCCTCTACTACTCTACTACCTGGCACCCCTCAACTATGGTTATGTATACATACCCCCCTCAATCCCATACGTGACGCCCTCAGTGCCATCAAAGGTGCGTATGCTAAGTTACCCTAGGAGCACATGTTAACCTAGGCAGAATGTAACGTTTAACCACCCACACCCTCACGCACACACCCCGGCACGTCCGTACCCTTCTCTGTCCAACCTATTGGACCACTCAACAACTTATGGGCCACCCCTTTCATCACACATCTCTCCCGCCTCTATCTACTTCCTTTGCAACTATCTCTGCATCTACTTCCTCTACTCTATCTACATCTTATCTCCTATACATCTACCTTTACATCTTATCTCCTCTACACCTACCTTTGCATCTTATCCCCTTTACATCTTCTCGCCTGCACGTGACGCTCTGAGTGCCATAAAAGTGGGTATGTTAATTATGTGAACAACTACTAACTCTTACTAACTCTACTAACTCTCTACTAACTCTTACTAACTCAACTAACTCTACTACTAACTCTTACTAACTCAACTAACTCCACTAACTTCTTGTGCCTGGCACCTCTTGTGCCCGGCACCCACCCTAATTAACATACCCTGCTCTTGCATCAAACACGTCATCACGCCCGTGCCCTACTTATACTTAGTTCAACGCATCCTCTGTACCCTTCTCATCTCTCCCATCTTCCTCCTCTAGCTCGCCTCACTTTCCACCCCACTCTCTTCGTCGAATCCTCTTTGTTCTTGGTTGTCTCTATACTGCCTATTTTGCAATATCCCCCTCAACCGGGTAATTTGCATATATTTGTTCTTGCATATTATAGTCATGCTGCTGTGCCGGTACCGATATAGGCCTATCCACTCCTTGCCTATGTACCGGTATGTACTCCGCGACTTCCGGATCTAATCCCGTCGTTTGCGCTATCCTATCGCCTACACTATCTCTTCCAGCATGGCCGATAGTATGTGCAGTAAGGCCTACAGTATGTCCTGCAGTCTGCATGTGCCCTTCCGAACCGAAGTTTAACCTTCTCGAATAATTCAAGAAGACCTCCCCGCGGCTGCCATACTCTCGATCGGCAGCTATATCCCGTCGGGAAGTTTCTCTTCGATCCCCTCTCCTGTTCTCGTCCTCATATCGATATGTCCTGTAAGCCTCTCCTAGCGTGCGGTACGTCTCTCCGGGGCGACGGCAATCTCCCGGAGTTCGACCCCACTGACTCCCTAACTCCATCTCTACTACCGACGGCTTGCTATCCATCCTCGCTCTCCGGTTGCTCGTAGCAATGCTTCTTCTATTCTCTTCACTTCTTCTCTCTTTGACCTCTCGGTTAAACTCTACTATTCTTCTTCTCTCTTCCAGCTGACATCTTCCCGCTCGCCCACTCTCGGCGCTAACATCTGACTCTACTCTGTCCGGCTGGACCCTCCTGGGGATACTCGCCATCCCCCTACTATTCTCCGTCGTCGGGTGCCTCTGTTCACCTAACTTGCCCCGCGCATTATCCGCCGACGCCTGTGGGACATTCTCTCCCCCCCCCCTCCCTCTCGCTACTAATCTCTCGTGGTGGGGCACCCGAAGCCCCCCCCCCCACCCGCTACTTCTTACTTCATTATCTCTTACTTTACTTCTAAGCCCCTCTTGTGGAGGCATTCTCTGCCCCCCCTCTCTCGCCACAAAATTTTCCGTGGTGGGGCGCCCATAGCCCCCCCCCCCACTCGCCACTTCTTACTTCGCTACTCTTACTTCGCTTCTACGCCCCTCTTGTGGGGCATTCTCTGCCCCCCCTCTCTCGCCACTAATCTTCCGTGGTGGGGCGCCCGTAGCCCCCCCTCCACTCGCCACTTCTAACTTCACTACCCCTTACTTTGCTTCTACACCCCTTTTTAGTCGACGCACTGTCTCTACTGCGGCTGGGTCTACTCACCCCCGCCTCTCCCTATGCAACTACGTGGCCTGGCAGGCTCCCGTCGGGTTGACTCACCCCCCGCTGCTCCCTGCCTAACTACATGGCCTTGCAGGCTCCCGTCGGGGTCACTCACCCCAGCTACTCCCTGCGTACTAACTACGTTGCCTTGCAGGCTTCAGTTGGCTGGACCACCTGTGTCTCCTACATTACTATTAATAGCCCCATTATCAATATTATTATTTAAATTATTTAAATTATTGTTCGAATTATTTTCTATATTTGAATTTAAATTATTCGGATTATTTTGAATATTTGAAATTAGAATTATTATTTTCTGTATTTAAATTAATATTATTATTATTATTATTTGTATTTAAATTAGAATTACCAGATAAAATGTTATTTCCTGCAACGAAAGTTTGATTAGGGTTGTCTACTACGGTACTATTAATATTAATACCTTCTAACGTATTATTATTACCCCCCCCCCCCCCCCCCCCCCCCACCCGTACGGCTACACCAGTTCTGCTTCTGTCGCCCGGTGCCTGTAAGTAAGTGTGGTATTAACTAACGTTTCCACTACTTCTGGCTCCTCGTAAATACTACCTGAGCCAGCCTCACTCTCTGATAGTCCCAACTGCGCCTGTTCTAGTCGGCGCTTCTGCTTGGCCTGATATTGCATAAGCCCCCTTTGCCAGGCATGCATATCATCCCACATGCGCTTTCCCACTCTCTCTCTCTATCCTCTCGTAAACTCTGCCTCTCTCGCAACCCTCTCAAGCCGCCTCGCCTCACGCTCGCTCGCCCTTCTCGCCTCACGCTCTTTCCGCTCACTCGCCCTTCTCGTCTCACGCTCTTTACGCTCGCTCGCCCTTCTCGCCTCACGCTCTTTATGCTCGCTCACCTTTTTTGCCTTTCTCGCCGCCTCACGCTCTTTATGTTCATTTGCCTCTTTCGCCTCTCGCTCTTCTCGCTCCTTTCCTTCCCTTATTTCTATCTCCTCACACTCTCTAAAGTTTCTCGCGACCCTCTCAGCCCTCTCTTTATTCTCTCTCGCCAGTTCTCTCTCTCTTTCTAACAACGCAGTTCCCTCTTCCAACTGCCTCTCTAATTCTATCTGGTCTAGCGCCACCATGTCTAATTGACACGCCAGATCTATTTCTAACACCCTTCTTGCTTTTGCGGAGGATGTAGCGGACTTGTTGGTCGCGACGGACCTCCGTCGCCTCTCTGTCCTACTAACTTTCCCCCGCTTTCTGGGGTTCTCGCTAACTGACGAGACCAAATCCTCGGGGTTAATCTCGGATTCGCCCTCGTGCGGGTCTGCCCAACCCACTAACTTAATTCCCTTAGCATCCACTAAATACGGCCCTATGTACACTATCTGGGGCTCCATTATCCCGGATCGCTACAGTTCAAATAGTTCGGTGGCGACCCCCCTCGCTCTCTCACTGGCTAGTTCTCCCTGTCCGAAGCGAACTAGGTATCTAAAATATTTATTCGACTCACCTAGTCGCTGACTCAACTTCCCTTGGTCTATCTTTACTCCTTCTCTGGCCTCCTTAAGCTGTTTCTTTGTCGCGTTGTAGGCTCGTTGGAGCCGGTCACTGGTTCCGACGTCCTTGTCACCGACCTCTCCTCCTCCCCTCCTGGTTCGGCATCGTACCAGCGGCCCCACCGTCACCGTTCCAGTGGGCCATCCGTCGCCCTCGGCCTGTGGCTGGCCGGCGACATCGGTACTTCGACCGCCGTCGTGCGTCGACTCGTCCTCTCATCCTCTCGACTCGCAAATCCCTCTTTGTGGTAGACGGCCGCCCTCCGCTTGGGCCGACGGATCGTCTCTCTCCGGCGAGTCCGGCATTGCGGGTCAATACCGTGGCGTCGCGGCCTCGCGGATCGTTTTGTTGGTATCGTCCGGGGTCCGCGGCAGTGTTGTCTCTCCCTCTAGATTTTGGGGTTCTCCGCTCATCTTTTAACTTTCTCTGTTCTGGTGGCTGGCAGTCACAGTTTTTGCAGTTTGGAATTTCGTACTGTGACAGGGTCAGTGGATCCCGACCGGTTTTTTTCATTACGCGTCACCGCGTTGTTGTGAAAAAGATAATAGTTAGTTGTTGTTCTGATATTGTTTGAGTGAACTGATGCAAATATAATATAGTAGCACAGTTGAAGAAGGTAAGTATAATAAGTAACGTTGTACCGGTAGTGGCGGTGACGGTACGAAATGTCACCGTACTGCACTTGATGACTGAGTAAACTGACCAGTAAAATGGGCTATGCTGATAATATATACATTGGTTATTTCTACACTACCTTGGCCTCTGTACCTAGCGGATGCTCTCCTCTCCCATTGGTTGATATACTAATTCTCGGCTCCCACCTCTGTGGGAGAGCTTCCCCCCCCCCCCTCCCGCTGCTGTTACTTTCCCTCTCCAAGAGGTTTGACCTCTAACCTCTTTTGTGTGGCTCTTTGGGGCTATATGTTGTGCCTGTTATTGGGGGTGATACGAGGTTAATCGTGATTAACCTCGTATTCCCCAATATTGCTTAAAACGCCACTCCCCAACTTTATGGGGTTGGTGAGGCGGAATTGAATCCGCTCACATCCGTAACGATGGAATTGCCCTACATTGTCTTTATGAAATACATATCATACATACAGCAAATGCATAGCGTTTGCGAAGGATCTCTTCTTGATTGTGTGTCGAAATTATGTTATTTAAATTATTCCAGGATTAATTATTAAATTAATCCTGGTAGCTTGTATGCCCCTTCTCAAGTTGTTATGTGTCGCTGATTGTGCTGATATATTGTTTTTGTAATATTTTTATTTTTATATAATGTTTTTTATGATGATGAGTTTTGATTTTCCTTACAGAATTCCAATAGAGTGACACCATTGTCATTGCATTTTCACATCCTTGGCTCAAGTATCAGAGGCAGATCCTGCTTTCCTTGGTTGTTTCTAGGACAGACACATTTTTTATTCTATTTAACAACCTTCACATTCGATTTATGAAATAGCCTTTTATTAAAAATATTTTGATTATAGAAATAAGAAAGCTGAATATTGTAAACTATCAAACTGGTAGTAAGTTTACACATATGGGTTGTTCAGCGGCCTTGGCAGTTGATGGTATAAACACTAAAGAAGTATGGCCAAACTTTCCTGATGAATGTGGCGGATACCATTCTGGTTCTAACACTCCAAATTGGTGGTGGGTGGAACTGTTTAGTGAAAAGTTTATTGCATTCGTTACAATTTATAACAGAAGAGATCCGGATTGGAGCAATAGAATAATTGGTGCCAAGGTAAATCTGTGAGAATAACTTACTTTACATTGTATAATAGATATATTATTATTATTACCTAACTAAATCTATATTACAAACAGCTTATGTTAAGTAATTAATTTGACATCATAAATTACAACGTAAAAGTTATGATCATTAACCGAAGTAGGCTAGTGCCAGAAGTGACTGCAGCTTATATTAGGGTTATTTACCGGTTGATGCGTCTAAATAGTGACTCTATTGCACCTACTCTTATGTGAATAAACTTATTTATACCGATAGTAAAAAAACATATGCGAAATACTAAACAATATTGAAAACAGGGTGGTTATGTGATATAATATAAATACCAGGGTGAAATAGTTAGACCTGGACAATTGACAACTAAAATAGAACTGGGTACAGAAAGAGTGGAATGGAATAACTTAGTTTTATAACATGTACTGAACATGAAAAAACATGTAAATTTCCTAATAATAATGATTATATAATATAATGATCCCAATAACAATCCCCCCTGGCCAGCCAAAACTGCCAGACATGTTAGGCTATTATGGATAGGCTATTCTTTAAACCAATTTTATTTTTCAAAATTTTTGATTTAATTACAATTAAAAGATTATAATTTATCCAGCGTTATAGTCATCAGCTTTACAGCCATGTTTCCCCTTTACAGCACGGGGAGCTCCTCCATAGTGGCCTTAGGGATTTTGCGGGCGATAATGGATGTTGTACATGAAGTGCCGTTTTGTTTTGAGTTCAGTTTGATTATGCCACAGAATCACGACCCTCTCTAAAAGTAACATCTCTGATCCTGTCAACCATACGTTTTTCTTCAGAGTCATCGAAAATTGCACTGGAACTTGTCATTTTAATTACTTATGTTAGGCCTAATTCAGTAAAATTACCAAAGAAACACTAATACCGGTAACTGAATACTGTAATGTATTGCAATACAGCAAAAGTCAGGCAGTAATAACTGCAAACTGAAAAGATGATGACTAACGCTGTATAAATTATATTTTTTTAAAATTGTGATTAAATTACAAATATTGAAAGTAAAAAAAAAAAAAAAACAATATTGAAAAGTAAGATAGGTTTAAAGAATTGCCTATAAAATTTTATTATTTTGTATTGGACCCTAAATTTTTGCATGCAAGCTCAGAATTAAATTATCTTTTGAATGGTATATTATACTCAAGTACATGTCTGGCAGTTTTAGCTGGCCAGGGGGGAGCAATCATTATGGAACACCCGGTACTATATTATTTGTAAATATATTGATAAAGTAATTAATGGATATAATACGATAATATAATGGATATTAATGGACATATTATAATAATTATAGACTATGATGTTTGAATATGATACCCATTTCTAGGTATTTTTGTTAAACAATCTCGAAGATTTGAGCAGTCTTGATAGTAACAGCGATCAACTCTGCGAGCAAATAACATATGCAAATTACGTCATCAACGTTACATGCCAAAGCAAAGGAGGATTAGCATTATCTGGAAGATATGTCGTTATTTACCATAAATCTGATATCATCAATATCGATGAGGTGGAAGTGTTTGAACAAATTCGTAAGTGGATACAATATATATGATAATATTGTCTTGTTTTAGTCTAAGCAGGCTGTTATGAAATATGGCGTTTTGCTCAAATTAGCCCATTACTACAGTATATGTGGCTGGCCACGAGAAAAGGGACCTTATGTCACCGGGGGTCGATTTTGAGTTATTAAGGGGGGGGTACACCATTTTGGTCCAAAATATGTCGAAATTTTTTTTATGGTCTATTATAATGCACCATTGAATGGTGTTTCCAAATATGAAAACCGCTACTTAATAGCTCTTTTAGTTTTTAAGTTATGTAAATTTCCATTTACGGAATCCTATTGAAATTACTATTACTATGTATAATGAAAGGTCGATTATCTCCAAATATTTTTTTCATGAAAGTGTCAATTTCAAAACCCTACTACTTCTACAATTTTTGAGTAATTAGTCTGAAACTTCCTGTGGGTGTCTAGATAGCCACCCTGCATAAAAGTATCAGGCAAGTTTTCGAAATTTTTTGTTAATAAAATTTAATACTATTTATAAAAAACCTAAATATTTGCATAAATTTGCAGCGCCACCTAGCGGTGCAGACTTATTTTAACAAAATTTCGCCTGATAGTTATGTTGCCCCATCTTTGATCTATCATATAAAAAAACTTTCATGTGATTAAAATCAAAACTGTAAAAGCCTTAGGGTTTTAAGCGCAACCAAGTTTTTTTTATTGTTAACTAGTATTAACTAATATTAAATAGCGGAAAAATTTTTTTTCTGACCTGTCATGTAGAATAGCATCTTAGGCACCTATATGCCAAATTATAGCCAAAACCAAACAATTTTGAGACGCTGAGAATGATAAATCGAAGAGTTGTCAGAAAATGGTGTACCCCCCCCTTAAGCCTATGAGATATGCAGAATTTTCCAGAGATTTTAACAAAAAAACGGTGTCTCAATATCTATTTCAAAAAAAAGTTATAGCGATTTATGTGAAGGTGAATCGGGTAGATCTTTTCAAAATAATTTTGTTATTAAAAAAAATATTAATAATAAATATTAATGAAAAATATTAATAATATCGTAGCAATTCTTACTACAGTATATAGTTAGGCAGCACAATGTTATTCGGCTTTTTATACAACTTTTAACACTTTGAAACTATTAATTGTGTTAATGAACTATTAAAAAAAATTTGCAAAAAGTTCAAATAATCATGTAACCAAAAAAAAATTTTTTTTTAATTTAAATTTTTTACAAAATTTTTTTTTTTTTTAATTTAAATTATTCGTATTTTGAATTCATTATTGAGAGTGTTGTATATGTTTGTCTACCACACTCACACCCATATTGTAGAAAGTGTCTAGAAAATTTCAAAACAAACTGACAGGAATTAACAAAAGGACAAGCAATTTACATTCTAGAACATTATCGCCCCCTAGCGGCAGACAATTGAATAATACAGTCTAGGATTCATTCTCCAGTATAATTTTATATTGTAGAAAGTGTCAACAAAATTTCAAAACAAACGGACAGGAATTAAGAAAATGACAAGCAATTTACATTCTAGAACATTATCGCCTCCTAGCGGTAGACTATTGAATATTACAGTCTGGGATTCATTTTTCAGTGTCACTTAATATCGCCCTAATTAATATTTAATAATAATACCTTAATACATACATATTATTTGTGTTAGTATTTTTATTCCGAAACGTTTATATTTAATTGATATATCTCATTATAAGTATTATTACAATAAAAAAAAAAAAAAAAAAAAAAAATATCGCAGTAGGGGCTTACAAAATTTTAGAACTAACGAACATAAATTAACAAAATGACAGCCAGCCATATTGCATTTAAAAAATAACTGTAGGCCTACACTACCTACATATTATTTAGTACAATTTATTACAGTCGCTAAATTCAGACATGAAAACCCTAAAACAGTGGGATATACAATACTGCAACATCTTATATTGCTTCCTGTAATTAGTTATTTCCTAGGTATATTGTATATCAGAACCAATTTGAATTTCCCTCATCGTTTTATACATTTCTAAATTGATAATCCAATTAAATTTGTTCAAAAATAGAGGGAAACTTTAAACGCGATTATCTCAGAATCAGGTTTTGTGACATAAGGTCCCTTTTCTCGTGGCCAGCCACATATATGTAATTAATAATCGTCAATCTTAGAGTTGATTTAGAAATATATAAAAAATAATACTGCCATAGAGTATTTTTACAAACATTTTTTTTTTTACTTGTGTCATTTCACTTATTTATTTTAGTTATATCATAATTATATATTATAATATCACATTATTTCTATTGACCACTGTTAGTAAAGGATAACACTGTGAGTAAAGGTTCATAGAGTGTATGGGAGTGGATGGGTATGTGGATGGAGGAGCCTAGACCATTGAATAATTAATTTAGTGCAGGGAGATGTCGCGCCATTAGTCCGACACCGAGAGGGCACAGAGAAAGACCAGAACATGCCTTAACATCACTAACTATAGGCCTGCCTACTAGACACTATTAAACGTACACTATAAAGGTAAACAAAATCCTTATCGCATTTTCAGCTACAGTGAGTGACAGTTCGCGGCAAACTACAGAGAGTTTCCAGATTACTAAGCGTTTCAAAAGTATTCAATTGTATCCTTTGGCGAAAAAATTTTGGTTGTTGCCAATTTAATTATGTTCAATTGTCCCGTTCAACAACATTACATTCCACTGGTACACATTTGATAAAATGTGTTCACAATTGTACAAATCTGCGTTTTCTGGTGGCCTGTACTGTAGATACACCACGACATCGCTTACTTCATGTGACGTTGGATCACAAGGCCACCCTTTTTGCAGTTTAACCCATGGTTCAGGTCAAAAGGGTCCCCGCTGTCACAGCGAGATGGGACACCTGTAGGTGGTCGTCGTCCATAGCGGAGGGAAATTGCGTCTCGGAATCTGGATGGTGATAAGTCCTGGTGAAAGTCAGCTAGCGGGAGGGCTGAGATCCAGTGTGGCCCGTTCAATGACTCTACGCTGTTCGGGTCGCAACTCAATAACTATTTCATCAAAGATTGCTTTCTCGCTTGTCCTTTGGGTAGCCCAGGCCGAATTTCTTGCCTCCTTGAGGCAGGATTAGTGGTCTGTCAGAAAGAACGTCTCTTAATGGCCTGTGATAGCGTGCGTGTACCGGCCTCTGATATGGCATACTGATTGTCTGCTTCGACTACCGGGTTCCGGATCCGCCATTACTTGGTGACAGTGCAAATAAACTCCGCTCTGACTGTGTGATTTCCCCTCCAATCACGGCTGGCAGGAAGCACTCTGTGATGGTTTTTTCCAACACATTAAACATGGTGGAACAGTCGGGAGTTACCATTGTAAATAGGCCCACTCCCTCTGTTGAGAGCAGACCATTGCTGCGAATGCCGCATGTGCTGCCTTACTGGCCATCTCACGGGTTATTCCTGCGATTGCATCACGAAATCGCTCGCTGTGTGCTCCATAACATAGTAGGTAATCGCTTCATCGTGTTGAGTCAGACCCGGCGGGTCCTGCTCGACCATGGAGCCGTCTCGCGGCTGCTTTGATATGGGTACCCGTTACATCCACGTCAACTCGGAGTGGTGGGTCTGCTTCTTCGTTGATGAGCGCGTCTGATGGAGGGGGACAGCCTGTGGGTGCTTGCTTTGAAGGACTTCAAAGACTACTATGGTCTTGGCACCCGAGGTATCGATGGACCTATCAGGGTCTAATACTCCATCCATTTCCCTGCCTGTTACCCATCTCACCGCACTCCGTACTTTTCCATCTAGCATCAGTCTCGTGAATACTCGAATGGTGTGATCTTTCTCATCACCAGGGGAAATCTGCCTAGTGTGACGGTTTGAACATATCTTTGCAGAGCTTCTCTCGGCCTATGTAGAAGCACCTCTATCTGTCCCATTTGCCATAGTCTACGGATGTCTGCCGCCTTGACAACTTTGGGGTCTCGGTGGAGGAGCAGGCTATCTGCAAGGAGGATTCTCTCAGAGCGTGCATTGGCGACATTGTACTGGAGACCTCTTGCAAAGGCAGTCGCTTCGGCGGCAAGTAGCTCGATGAGGTCTTGCCCTACAGCACTTCCTGGCAGCCGATACTTTGGTCCACGTAGTTGAGTTGTGCGCCGGCACTGCTATAACAGTCTGTCTGGGGGTTCACCCTTACCAACCAGGTTGGCCCCAAACGCCTTCATCTTCAACCCTTTGAGGTCCAGCTCTATTGTTGATGTACTGCATGGCCAGTTCATATGAAAGACGGTATTATCCAAAACCTGGGGAATATTCTGTGGAGGTTGGACATAGGCTCCAGGATGCTGGTTAATGGCGATCGCGTATGATTTGCCGGCATGGTCCTTGGAAGCCTCGATAGCGTTGCTTGAAGGATGTGAGTATCTCTCAATACCACTATTGGGGTAGGTTGTATCATTATCCATGTTTGAGTTTCCACTGGGTAGGGTGATGAGATTACTGTAATTCAGGGGCGGAACTGTGGAGGGATTCTTGCATCTTCCTGTTGCAAACTCTATGCATCTGACACAAGATCATTCTGCTCATGTGCACCCACAGCGGCGGTTCACGCAACAACCAATTGCTGTGATACAGCACTGACAGCATTGCTCGACAAGGGATCAATATGGTGTTGATCAATGACTGGGGCCGGGTCTGTTCCGGTTTACATATTGCGACATTGCCTATTGTATATTTATCTACTGGAAGAAGGGTCTGCAACAATGTGGGGCTGGTGGGGACTTGAAGACTCTCTCGCAGGTGGGCAGGGACTGCTAAATGGACATCATGGCTGGTCAGGACTGACTGACCCACTCCCGGACTTATGGCAACTGAATGAACATCCAGAATTGAAGGAGTAGAAGGGGTAGACTGACTAACCCATGGGCTGATGGGTTTGGTAGAGGTCGACAAGCCTACCACCAGACTGGCTGCTGCCGACTGAATGACACTCGGACTGGCAAAGACTGACAGTATTTTTATATGGGGGTGAGACCTGGACACTGACTAAATCACTTGAACAACGAATTGATGGTTGCTACACAAGACTACTAAGGGCAGCCCTAAACATAAGCTGGAGACAACACATGACAAACATCGAGCTTATGGTACAATACCACCTGTATCAACCACCCTCCGTGAACACAGATTAAGATTCAGTGGACACTGCTGGCGTAGTAAAGACAATGTCATACCAGATCTACTTTTCTGGCAACCATCTCATGGAAAGCGTAGTCGTGGACGACCGGCCATAACATATATAGATCAACTTGAAAGGGATACTGAACTTCGGAGAAACGAAATTGCGACAACTATGGAGAATCGGGAAGCCTGGAAGGATATCATTTCCACTGTCCGAGTTTGCTCGACCTAGTAGTAGTAGTATTATTGTAATTTGTATTATGCAATTCTAATTTGCTGCTTATTGCAATTTGGTTAATTAATATATCAGACTCTTGCTGCGATTAAGTAAACCAATTGATGATTATGTAATTCTTCTTGATTGAATATTTAATTTTAATCAGACTGTTAGGCTAATTATGCGCTTACGCTAATGAAGTCCACGTTAGCATTATAGACTAAAGGAGAGACAGGGGCGCCCTACCAGGAAGTCAACAAGGTGGAGTGACAACTGGGATCCAGTAATGAAAATTAAAGTATACTCTCTGTAGCCGAGTAGTGGCACTTGCTCCACACGGTGGTACTGGTCTGATCCTGACATATATATAATCATGGCCCTCTACCCACTATGTACATAACATGAGAATAAATCGCTATGCGTAAAGGCGTATAAGCTACAGGATTGTCATATACTCATGCGTATGCGAGATTCAATGAGGGATCTCATGCAATTTGTATCATGCTAAGAAATGGATGGGTCCCAGTATCGTCGGAAGCATCTTTATCACAATTACCTCAACTTGTCTGAGGAAAAAGCCAGTATCATCTATATCATATAGATGACTGGGGCACTCATAGATTGTTATAATACTGTATCTTCTAAACCCCATTCAAAAATCATGAACCTCTACCACTGCATTATATGGTCGAGAAGCCAAATCCTTGATATCTCAGTCAATATAAATATTTCAAACACCATCACAGAAATGGATTTCACTGGCACAATTTATTTCATTATATTTGGTTTGGCACCATAATCATTTCATTCCAGTATAGAATTTATTTCTTTGAAATGGACACTACAAATTATGTTGAACAATACCGCAAACTGCAATAGGTCTTACTGTTAAGCAGCGCGCCGGGCCATCCGCTATTATTTTTACTAGTATTTACTATACGGCTCCGCTAAATCGCTTGTTCCTTTCTCTGTTGATCGCTCAACAGAGAGCTAACTGTTCGAATCTATGAACCACGCGGGAATAACCAAAACAATAAACCTGGATCGGCTCCCTAAGGTACTTAAAACGAGTGCAGGTGGTTTGACACTCGGCGTTCACTTATCGCAAAAACTGGAATTCACTGGGTAGAATTGTTGAATGTGAGAACGTTTTAATAATTTACAGAGACCAGATCTTTTACTTCATTGGTGTCTAAACTTGGCCTTTGGCTGGTTTTAGACCAGAAAACTAACTACTGTATACTGGATGCTGCTATCACCCTGTTGCCCCGCTATTTTCAAATAACTGCCTAGCGTGAATAGTCTACAGTATTCTAAAACAATTACTTAAAACTACTCTCTGTTATGCTGCGTACAAATTCATTATTTTATTTTAATACCACTAAATTAATTACAGTCATAAATACGAATTTGCGTACTAATTGCTAGATGTTCCAGAATACGTACTTCTAATTTATTACGTACTGGGTTGTACTAGCAACAGCCTAAATACTGTATTAATTTCACCTAATCAGCAATCAATAAAGCATAAACTAAGAAATAGAAATCAATCAAGGAAACGGCGCCTATTTAAGCATTCACAATTAAGAATCAGGCACTCTTTAGCAACACAACCCAAATAGCGTAGCAATAAGCTAGTATTACGGTACTGCGCTTACTACCAGTCAGCCTGTGCACTAAAACCCGCACGTTAGTATATCATCATACCAGTATGTCAATTGGTCAGTGTAAGACACAAAAGCCACCCCAGGCTACATATAGGCTTCCTAACTAAACCCAAGTTCTGCCCCCTAACACTACAAGGTAGAGACAAAATCTGGATCGACAGCCCCTAATACTGTACTAGCGGGTGGTCTCTTGTCCTCACTGACTAGCCCCGACAGCAACATTGGCCCCCCGCCAGCGTGGCCCCGCTTTGGATCCTATGCACTCACTTCCGTCGCTTCCTCCCAGTGCGCCCGCCGCGCCTACCGGTACTTTAGCCCTCCATGTTAGAACAAATAGCTACCATATCGGCGCATGCATTCGCAAAACAGTCTGACAGTCTAAAGGGAGTCCCATAGGATTATCGCATCTCAATTACATAGAAATCAGGAATTTAATGTAGAAATCATAGTTTAAGATTGTAATTAGAAGTAATCATTATCGAATTTAAGTAATTGAAGAAAGAAAAGCAAAGAATTCAAATCAGAAAAAACACAGAAGCAGAATAACAGCATTAAGGAATTACACAGAATATTGTAAGAAATATTATAGGTAGATAAATCAAATATTACAAGAAGGGAAAAATTGCAAGAAATCAAATATTGCCCTAGCACATACCTGAAACACAGCCAATTTTTAGATGATGAAATAGGGATGACGCAATAATCGTCTCATTGGTCCAGCAAGTCACACTACCATTAGACCAACCTGGAACAGCGGGCCAATAAGGAAGACGGATTGTGCTCCTTCCCCCCTAAATCGCAAATTATTACCATATATGGTAATGAATTATGTCCTCTTATTACCTTATAGGTTGCTGGCCATAACATTAATTTCGCGATTATTAAAGTACATTAAGCACAATTCGATATAAGGCCAATTTAAAGGGAAATATAAATGGAAATTAATACAAATACACAATCAATTCACTCAATATTAATAAACGACAAGCTCGTATTAAGGTTTTATAGGAACTTGCTACCATAAATGTTATTTATTAAGGTTTTATTATAAAATTACGTACGCGAACTACATATTATACAAAAAATGGATGAGATATATAAACTTGGATATTTTATTGTCCCTATCTAATTACGGCCGTACGTCATTATGACTTATCTAAATATTCTATACTGTATAGTGGGCTGGTAATAGTACACATCGCCATATATCGTGACAACGCTCCAAGGGAAACAAGCAATGTTTCCCTCCAATTGTAGAAGAATATAGGGCGATGTGAATAAACAAAATAAAATTATTTTTAAACAATCTAATAACTTGGTTCTATAATAATTCTACTATGTACAAATATTGCCACTGATATTGCATAATGATTTTTACATACAAATGAAATTACAAAAATATTGCTTCCTTTACTGCATAATGATTCTACATACAAATTAAATTACAAAAATATTGCTTTCTTCATTTATTTACAAATTGACGGTTTACTTATTGAAATGGAACATGGCTAGGACAATGTCCCCCATTTCCCATCTCAAATTAACGATCAACAATAACGAAGGAAACTAAATATAAAACGTATTTGAGGCTAAATTTTTAACTAAATATTATTGCATTTGAGGCCGATAATCAAACTAAATATAAAATACTTAATAATCTCTTTCATTTTCGGACTTTACTTAATTTCTTATAAAAAACGCAAATCATCTTGGTTTGATGATTGATCAGGTAAGTGAAAGGAGTAAGCCAAACCCGCGGGTTTGTCTCCCCAATCACTTCCTTCTCCTCTTGCTATTAATATTATATCATAATATAATATACATCACTTAGAAAATTCTAAAATATGGATACGACTAGTGTATATGAGTCCAGTCGAATGTTTTATCAAAACCTACGATATACATCAGAGTGACGAGAGCTGCGTAGTACCCCCAATAGCCTGTAGATCATCCCCAATACATCGCATTACCACCTTTGCCGATTATCCATCATAGTACCTCCCCCATACTGATTGGACGCACCTCTGGACACTTATCGAGGGCCAATAAACATGCCGATAGGAGAGAGGATAGACCCACTGACAATAGCACCCCTTGCGCCATTTGCTTAGCGAGATTTGCTATTTCATAGCAAAGATCTGTAGAATGAGTGCGGAACTTGGTTGCTACATGTTTCCACCCTTGTACGTCAAGCCCAGAGGGACCGCTGGCCTTCCCCCTCATAGCTACGATGGTAGACACAATGACACCACTGTCTATCATTTCAAATACCATGCTATGGTATGGTGGGGCTCGTCTGTAATCCTAAAGCCAGCCCAAGGAATTAGCCGATGCGCAATGGGGTGTTTCTTCACCAGTACTTCGCGAACTGTCTTGGTGGCACCATCCTTATCCTTGAAAGAATAGTAAGGTCTAGAGGTGCCCCTCTGCTAAGCTCACCAAGGCATCTCTTGTTGCCGCAGTCACATTTCTAGTTAGCATATGTTTTTTAAACTGTTTCTGCATTGCTAAATCCTATCTGGGCAGATGTATCTTTATTGCCTGAGCCTCCACCATTAAGCTTGAAAAATTCATTGTTTCCATTCAATCAACCTCCATTCAATAATTTTTCTATGAGTCGCGGTGGTGGATGTCCTACTCGGTTTTTGTAGAAGCAGTGCCGGCATAATCATTAATGCCGACAAAGCACAATTCTGTAGTGGGGATCGCCCAGTATACAACCTAAGGAGACAGGTCATTTCAGATACAAAGTTCCTTCCAAAAGCCCCCAGTGGCACCAGAAACAGATTCGCCCTCCAATGTACTACCGTGTCATATGCCACCGCGATAGAGCTATCAAGCTGATGGGTGACTAAATTGTCCCAACATTTTGCTATTCGTGTAGTGTCGATGTGGGCGTTAGTAAACCGTGTGGCGGTGACCGGGGCGGCCATAGACTGAGTGGCGGCGACGTGGGCATTCATAGACTGAGTGGCGGTGGCATGGGATTCAAAACACTGAGTGGTGGCGACCTTGGCATCCATAGACTGAGTGGTGGCAACGTGGGAATCTGTAGATTGAGTGGTGGCGACGTAATCTTCCATGAGTGGTGGTTACGTGGGCTTTCGTAGACTGGGTGGCGGCGATGTGGGCTACCGTAGACTGAGTGGAGGTGGCGTGGGCGTCAATAGACTGAGTGGCGGGGACCTGGGCATCCGTAGACTGGGTGGTTGTGATGTGGGCATCCGTAGTCTGAGTGGAGGCGACGTGGGTGTCCATAGACTGACTGGCGGCAATGTGGGCGTCCCATGACTGAGTGGAGGTGACGTGGGTGTCCATAGACTGACTGGCGGCAATGTGGGCATCCGCAACTGAGTGGCGGCGATGTGGGTGTCCATAGACTGAGTGGCGTTTCCTGAGTTTTAAGAGGAGAGTGTTCCAATAAATAGTCCATGACCCCATAGCCGTCCGACCTGTTGTAGAGCCATGCTGGGGATGTGGCAGACCTTGGACAGATGTTGGCACTAATTTTGGGCAGTGCCCTGTGACGTCAAAGTTCCAACTGCTGTTATCGTCATAGATAAATCAACCAGGGTCTCATCGCTATCTGAACTGAATGACCTAAATGAACTGAACATTCACACACTGAATTAGCCGAATTAGTACAGCCACTAACATTATCTACTAAAACATCTACTAAAACATACATCTACTAAAACACCATTCGTGTGGGAAGCAGATAAAAAACGCATTCAAATCTATAATTGATATTCTTGTATCACCAAGGGTTCTTACTAATTATCACCCAGGAGCTTCATTGCGTTTCGAAACTGACTCCACCCAAACTAAAGGATTAGGATTCCTTTAGATTTATTATTATCGCTCGCATATATGGGTGTATCAATTCGAGCTACCACAGAGATGGGGGACCGCAGTTCAGGACTGAGTTTGGAAAATTCTGCAAAGAGTGAGGTATTCATCACGAACCATCCTCCCCTTATGATCATGAAGCAAACGGTTATGCAGAGCCTGCGGTAAGAACTATGACATAATAAAGAAAACATCCCCAAATGGCGACATTACAACTAATTGTTATGCCAACACTTTATTCGATTTAAGAAATACCCCATGCTCAGATAGACTCAGTCCAGTTACCAGTTCCAGAAAGAGCTCTCAAACGAACCAGTGGAGATACGTTTGCTGTCACTGAAAAGAAAGTAGACGAAATTCGCTTGAAATTGGTTGAAACCCACCCCTGTCCCGTGCTGTATTATAAACTTTGAATATGTGTTTTAACCCTATTACCACTGGGGGGGGGGGGGGGGGGGGGAATCGTTCCCTTCCTAGTTTTTAGTTGCTTTAACTATGCAACCACATTACGTACCGGCCCAATTTTTATTGAGAATTAGCCAAATTTAATGCCGCATATTTTGCAAAAAACGACGTTGCAATTGGATTTCTACACTTCGATGTGGGTGCCACTTCAAAATTTGGTCTCCAGCACCAAATTTTTTGAAATTTTCGAATTTTACAATGGATTATAATCACATTCGATTCAGCGTCTTGAAAAACCTACTAAATCTAGCCAACACTGCCACACTATTAGTTTTTAGAAAACGAAAAATTTTGTAATTTTGTCCTGGGACTACTTTTATTTTTCATCAAAATTATGATTCCCTGCTTATGAAATTTTAACTTTTTAAGGTTTGGTAGTGTTCATCTATAGTTGTTTCACCAACCCAAATTTTGTAGGATTTCATTGGACGATTACAAAAATATAGTGGTTGGGCCGAATCGCCCCCCCCCCCCCCCCAGTGGTGCTAATGGTCAAAACACCCCAGTGGTATTAGGGTTAATTAGGACTTTACTGTTTACAGATGCTGTTAATTATTTTAAATCACAAGTTTTTAAGTTTTTACAAGTATGTATAATTAAATAAAATGCTGGTTTGACTGGATGCTTCTGCCTTCGTGTGCTTGAGTATATAGTATAGTAGTATGTATGGCTTTGTCTCGAGTTGAGTTTAGATGAAATAAATTATATGGATTATATTTGGGATGTAAAATAAATATTTCATAACTGTATAAAATAATATACATCGAATCGGGATAGCAATTCTCGCCGACGAGATGCCTTGTCCATCCTAGCGCCGCACCGGTGGGACCTTCTCCAGGGTCGCCGGAGCCACAGCTGTATTCCTCGCGTCTATTACATCTGGTTACTGTGCAGTAGTTGAATTATTTCTCTGTTTAGTTAGGGTGGTGAAGGGATATTTGACTACATTCATTAACCCTATTAGTACCGGGCTATAAAATACTGTACAAATACTGGGGGGGGGGGGGGGGTCATATTGACCCCCCCTCTAAAATCTACAAATTTTTACGAAAACGTCTGATTTTTTGTTTGTACGTAGGTATCACTAGTCTGGATCCGACCAAAAAAAAAAATTTTGAAAAAATGTACTGAGGTGGTTATATTGCAGCTCCAAAATTACAAGAAGTGCACAATTTTCACAAAATTTTAAAGTTATATTTTTCGGCTAATTGTTTTTCAATACAGGTTTTCTGGGCCGCAAAATACATTGGAAAATGTTTAAAAATGATATGATTACTATAAATGGCTGTTTAGTCCTCTCTGCGTAGGAAAAAAACGAAAAAAACAAGTAACCAGCACTTTTCAGTTAGAACACAAAATCTTTATTCACTTATACAATGCTATAAATGCACATTTGCAGGTTTTCTAGGTCGCTGAATCTAATGGAATACATTTCTAATATGCCAGATTATTGCTACTTGTATTTGTCGGCGTAACTTGGCAAATTTTGGTGCTAGCACCAAATTTCGTACCCATCACCAAAAAGTACAAGTTTGTGATGTCCAGTGCTGTTTTATTGATTCCATCGGATTCAGGACCCTGACAAACCCGTATAACTCAAGAAACAAGATGATACTAATCTACTGATCAGTTTGCTTATTTTTAAACAAATTTGTTTAAGCTTATTTTCAAAATTTCATATTGACCCCCCCCCCCCCCCCCCCGGGTTTAATAGGGTTAAAGCCTGATCATAAATACTGGTGTCATCTGTGATATTGTAATTTAAATTTCATCCTTTAGATATTAATGAATGTTCTATCGGTACTCATAATTGCCATACTAAGGCACGCTGCACAAATACCCTTGGAGGATTCACATGTAAATGTAATGCTGGCTATTCTGGCGATGGTGTAGAATGCAACGGTAAGCTTCTCACAATATTACAAATGTAACTTAATTCTAAAAATAATTACGATACCACTATTCTATCTATTGTTTTAATTATTTGTGATTTGTAAAATACATATAACATAACAAACTTTATTAAATTAATATATTTTATGCTTCAGATATTAATGAATGTTCTACTGATGCTCATAATTGCGATTATAACACAACATGCAGAAATACACTTGGTGGATTCGTGTGTGATTGCAGTGATGGTTATTCTAGTGATGGTGACTCATGCAATGGTAATCCACTCTTGTAATCATTTAATTCTAAAGAATTGAAGTTTGTGCTCACATCTAATTTAATTTATTATATATATGAATTTAATTATTTTTGATTGGTCAAATACAATTCAATGAAGTGTATTGTCCAATACAATCGTGCCATGGTTGGAAATTCGGGCTCTAAGGGCGTGCTGCCTCATCTTGTGATAGCAACCCAGTATATGTTGTATGTAATTGGAGAGTTGATGTACCGTCTCATTGTAACTGTATGACTATGGCAATGAATCCGGTCCTGGTTCTTCAGTGTGGACTCGACCAGCTATGCGTTGTGATGAAGGCCAGAATCGAGGGCACAGTTCATGCGATGTCCACGATTTTTTAGGTCAAGCTCTACCTTGGCCATCATGCTTCCTGTTGATGCCTGTAGCTGTAATTCTTTCAATAGCTTGAGTTGCCCTGTAGTGTTATCGAACTCTAGTTTACTGGCGCACGTGGTCACTATTTTTAATTAATGCCCATGATGGACACGTCCGCTGTGTCTGTCTGGGTCCGCTTCACAATGTAGGTAGAGTCGAGAATATATGACCAAGGCTGACCTCCACCATGTTTGTAAGCGGATTCAATTCCCTTACATTATTCACCCGAAAATGGGACCAGTGGCATTTTACCTATATAGTTGTATGGCGTCTGATTTGAGCCAAAATACCTTAGAATTACAAATGTGTACCTTACATTTTTCATTAGCTTATATTTATAAGCATCGCTTAAAAGTATGGTATTTTATTGCATTTGAATTTATACATCGCTTAAAAGTAAGCTATGTTTTATGAAGTTGACTTTAATAAATTGCTTAAAATTAAGGTATTTTTTACAAGTTCTCTTAAAACATCGCTTAAAATTAAGCTATGTTTTTTGTATTTGCCTTGAAAATCGCTTATAAGTAAGCTAATTTTTTGCAATTGCCTTGAAAATCGCTTAAAAGTATGGTATTTTATTGCATTTGAAGGTATTTTTTACAAGTTCTGTTAAAACATCTCTTAAAAGTAAGGTATGTTTATGTAGTTGACTTTATTAAATCGCTTAAAATTAAGATATTTTTTACAAGTTGTGTTAAAATATAAGATACGAACGAGATTACCAATAATAATCTCGCCTCATAACCTACTCGGGGGGGGGGGGGGGGGGGGGGGATACAGGCCCTAAAGCCACATAGAGAGGTGAGAGGTCAAACCACCTCGGAGGGGAAACACAGATAGTCAAGGCTAGCGGCAGGGGTTAACACTTACAGGGAGTGCCAAAGTGACAATTAGTATATAAGCCAATAGCGGGCAAGGGAGCACATGGGGAAAGATAGGAAAGCATCCATTGGGTAGCAAAAGGCCAAAGTGGAGTAGAGGTGAGGCCAATATCTATGTGTATCAATGATATAGTTATCCTGATTACTGATTTACCGGTCAGTTCATTAATCACAGAGTTGCAGACCGGCAATAGTTTTAACCGGCATTTTATACACTGCTGTTATTATTCTGTATTGCAATTTCAATCATATACTGTTATACATTCTGTGCCATTATCATTGGAACATTAACATCGAGAAACACAAACTCTGTTATTTTCCCGACGGCCTTCGGCCAAAGATATCAGTTCAGCAGCCCAGCAGCAAAGTGACGCGTATAACCTAACCCGGTCGGGATCCTTGAACTCGATCCCGTCACAATGTTGGGCTATAGCTGTGGTGTGGTACCTTGCTGATGCGATGGTGCAGAATCTACAGGAAGTGCAAGGCTAGCCCAGATCACTGCCACCGACTAACATTTTATATATATATCTATAATCGGCCTGCTGCCATGCAGCTGCACATTGAGATGCTATGATGGCTACACAAAAAGCTGTTTGCAATTTGCTTGCTGTGATGCAGCATGCATTAAGACTGCTGTGTCCTTTACGAGGCATCTTAAGAAAGTCATGGTCTGTCCACCTTGCCTATTATCTATTATCTCCAAACCACAAGCAACACAGGCTGGTCCTTACTCACGAATTTTTCACAATTAGTATTATTATTAGTGATGTATTATTATAAGGATTTGGTATCCTCAGTGTAATATATGATAGGGCCCATATCCGGGACTTACATATGATAAAGAGGGTATGGTATAAGATAACATATAATACCGTAATGAGCTATATCAGCTCCCCCTAAGTATGCTACAGTGGTTATCCATCACACACAGTAAGCAGTATCTAAAAGTAATTCAAATGCAACATGACAACATTTTCTTTTTCTTTTACTTAAGTTCTTAGGTACACTGAAATCTATCTGGCTTTGTAGATGTACGATCTGATCGTCGTACTTGTGGGTTTGATGATATATGTTCTTCGTCCGATTCTTCATCACATGGTAACAATTCGGTTTGTATGGGGCATATGTGTATTCTGTTCGTCCACAATAGTCTACCAGAGGTCGATGTCGATATCTCTGTTGATTATTATTATCAACTAATATGGCTAGTCGATCCCAACGTTTCTAGTCAACATTCTGAATCATAACTGTTGTTCCATCTTTAATATCAGTTAGAGATACGGTTGACCCGATCATAATATAACTTTCTCTTTATAGCAGTGTTTAGCCAGTGTTTGTCAGCTTCTACAGCATCCTTTTAATATTCTGGTGAATATGCCTTCCAATGAGTTGGAACTATCGATCGAATGGGATGTCCAAATAATCGTTGGGCAGGCGACAATCCATCATCATTGGGTGTTTTCTGTAATTATATGTATATGTATCCTGTGGAAAATTCAGTACCTACTGTTAACATATCCTGTTTTTGCTCAGAGGTGCTTTAATTTCTACACTTTGGCCTCTGCGTGGCCATTTCATTGGGGATGTTTTGGGGATGATGGGGACCAACACCCCCCCCCCCCCCCCCCCATTTCTGGAAGAACTACCGCATCTCATTGGCATTAAATGGGGATCATTGATCCGATGTTAGTAGATTGGGTACTCCCATCATTGTAAAATGCCGTTGTAGAACTCTAATAACAGGAATGCAGGTTGTGCTGTCCATTTTGTTGATGATACTATATTCAGAATATCGATCCGCATATTCTTGTCCACCAAAGAGAAAGAAATCTGCAGAGACAGATACAAAAGACCGATCGGGAATATTGTATTGTTTCATTGGTTCCTTTGTATTTGATATTTTTGACATTCCATGCATCCCGAAATAATTCTTTCAATTTCATCGGAATAACCAGGCCAAAAAACAACTTGATAGTAACAATGTTTTGGCAAGCTGTATTTTGATTTGATTTGGTTTGGAGAGATATGAGATATTAATTTCAAGGAAAATTACGCGATTCCTAAATTTATACACTACCCGGTTAAAAAGTACGCATGAGATGGGATTAGTCCTATAATTGCGCCAATAAAAGATATGTTATTTTCGGTAAAATAAACTTATCATTCGAGGTTAAGACCCCTAGATGCCTTCCTATAATAAATGTATAATAAAAAACATCTTGGCAATCCCTTGGTTTAGTCCTCTGAACACCTTGATGACTTGAATATAATCGTTATAATATCAACTGAACAGCTGATGGGGGAATTACAATCCGATGACCTCGTAGTACAAGTCCTGAGTCTACGGAAAGCTCATGTGTAAAATTCTTAAAAGTTGATGTGTACTCAGACTATGGCCCCTTGAAATCTTTCAATATTAGGTTTATAAGTTCGCCATATCTTGGATCAGTTTCGGCCATCTTCTTAAATGTTGAAGAGTGAGATCAGGGATTTTCTCAATCGAATTGTCAATATCACACTGGTTCAAGTAAATATGGTCATTGACCACTGCATTAACTATCTCAGCTTCATCTTCATTATAGGGTTCTGATACTGGTGCTCGAGAAAGGGCATCTGGAATTAGGTGGGTTCTCCCTTGAATTCATAGAACTTTGTAACTATAATCAATTAATTTGGTCCTGTAATTTGCTATTCTAGAACTTTCTATCTCTCCAATGCCATAATTATTAAAAAGAGACACCAGTGGTTTGTGATAAGTTATTACAGTAAAACATGATAGACTCGAGACGTATATATTGCATTTCTTCACTGCCCAAAATATGGCCAGTGCCTCCAATTCCTTGACAGCATAACGAGATTCTGCATCATTGAGGAACTGAGTTCCACATTGGATAAGCTGCCAAATGTCGTTTTGTTGTTGTAGGAGAGCATATCCTAAACCTTTGAATCTTGGAGCATCTGTTATGAGCATAGTTTCTGCTTTCGGATCAAACATACCAAGAGAATGATGAAGTGAGAAGTTATTTTGTTTTCTTGAATGTAATATCATGATCAACAACCAATAAAAATTAATTTTTGGCACATAACAACTTCTTAATGGACTAGCTGTTTGAGCAATCATAGGATTAAACACTCCAAGTTGGTTAACCAAGTCAAAAAACTTTTCAAATCTGTTCTCGTAGTGGGTGTCGGGAATTCTGCAATTGCGTCGATCTTTCTTTCATCTGCTTTGATGATAGTATTTGGTGAAATATGGTATCCCACAAAGTCAATATATAGCTTCAGAACAAAATATAGATATTTCTTGATTGATTGTAATATTATGCTTGACACACCTTTCTAAAACATTGCACAATAACATCAATAATTTGTGAATATTTTTCTCACCGATTCAAGCATTATCAACAATCTTCTGAATGTTTAATCCAGTTAGTGCGCAGTCACCACGATAAGAGAAACTATCACCAGTCGACTACTACTACTAGGATCGGCATGCTGCATTGCAGCTGCATTTTTAAGAATGCTGTGCCGGCTTGTCAACAAAATTGCACCGCCACAACTCCCTATCACCCATGACATTTGCTAGATCATCCGCATCTTTAAGGCCAGTGTCCTTTAAGATGCATCTCAAGAAAGTCATGTGCTGTCCACCATGCTTATTCACTCCATGAGGCTGCCAAAGTACAAGATTATGCACTGGCTGGTCCTCATGGCGAAAGCAATGTCCTGCAAAGCGGAGGCGATTTTGTTCTAGTGTCAAACTTGGGGGAACCAATGAGACACCTCCAATGTTATATAGTGTCTGGTTGGAGATGTGTGCATTGTACTTGACACAATGAACCCGGCGTAGCATTCTTGTGAATGTGCCATCCAGAGATTTGGTGTCCTCAACAGTTAGAGCCCAGCATGGACTCCCGTAGAGGAGTACTGGAACTACTGCTGCTCTAAATAATCGGACCTTAAGTTTCCGATTAATTCTCGGTGACTTCCAAATCCTGGAAAGCCTATTCAAGGCTGCCCATGCCTTTCCCTTACGTATTCAAAGGTCCTCACCTGACTTCCGGATCCATGATCCCAGGTAACAGAAGTCGTCCACATGCTCAAGCATACCATCCTTTGAGATTATGCTCATCCGATCAGAGACTTGCTGAGGACTTTCAAAGTTAACAATCAGAATTTTGGTCTTTCTGGAGTTAATAAAAAGACCAACACTAGAAGCAACATGTTCTAATGAGCTAATGAGCCGTTGGGCTCCCTCTAATGATTCTGAGAGTACTCCTAAGTCATCAGCAAAGTCTAGATCAGTTAGGTACTTGGCAGGATTTCCTCGACTTCTGGAGCCAGTAGGTGGAGTTATCATCACCCCATCATAATTATAATGATCTAAGGACATGCGTAGAACATAGTCAACCACAATAATGAACAAGAATGGTGCAAGTGTGTCTCCTTGGAGGACGCCCCATAACACTTCAAATCTTCTGTGTCACCATCAACAGTAGACACAAATGTTGTCAAACCATCGTATACTGATCTGATTGCTGCAATAATTTCATCAGGAATCCCATATAATGAAAGTATGCTGAACATACGTGAGCGAGAGACTGAATCAAAGGCCTTGAAGAAGTCAACAAAGATAACAGCCAGATGCCTGTCTTTCTTTTTTGGATCAGTTTCGGCCATCTTCTTAAATGTTGAAGAGTGAGATCAGGGATTTTCTCAATCGAATTGTCAATATCACACTGGTTCAAGTAAATATGGTCATTGACCACTGCATTAACTATCTCAGCTTCATCTTCATTATAGGGTTCTGATACTGGTGCTCGAGAAAGGGCATCTGGAATTAGGTGGGTTCTCCCTTGAATCCATAGAACTTTGTAACTATAACCAGTTAATTTGGTTCTGTAATTTGCTATTCTAGAACTTTCTATCTCTCCAATGCCATAATTATTAAAAAGAGACACCAGTGGTTTGTGATAAGTTATTACAGTAAAACATGGTAGACTCGAGACGTATATATTGCATTTCTTCACTGCCTAAAATATGGCCAGTGCCTCCAATTCCTTGACAGCATAACAAGATTCTGCATCATTGAGGAACTGAGTTCCACATTGGATAAGCTGCCAAATGTCGTTTTGTTGTTGTAGGAGAGCATATCCTAAACCTTTGAATCTTGGAGCATCTGTTATGAGCATAGTTTCTGCTTTCGGATCAAACATACCAAGAGAAGGATGAAGTGAAAAGTTATTTTGTTTTCTTGAATGTAATATCATGATCAACAACCAATAAAAATTAATTTTTGGCACATAACAACTTCTTAATGGACTAGCTGTTTGAGCAATCATAGGATTAAACACTCCAAGTTGGTTAACCAAGTCAAAAAACTTTTCAAATCTGTTCTCGTAGTGGGTGTCGGGAATTCTGCAATTGCATCGATCTTTCTTTCATCTGCTTTGATGATAGTATTTGGTGAAATATGGTATCCCATAAAGTCAATAAATAGCTTCAGAACAAAATATCGATATTTCTTGATTGATTGTAATATTATGCTTGACACACCTTTCTAAAACATTGCACAATAACATCAATAATTTGTGAATATTTTTCTCACCCATTCAAGCATTATCAACAATCTTCTGAATATTTAATCCAGTTAGTGCGCAGTCACCACGATAAGAGAAACTATCACCAGTCGACTACTGCTACTAGGATCGGCATGCTGCATTGCAGCTGCATTTTTAAGAATGCTGTGCCGGCTTGTCAACAAAATTGCACCACCACAACTCCCTATCACCTATGACATTTGCTAGATCATCCGCATCTTTAAGGCCAGTGTCCTTTAAGATGCATCTCAAGAAAGTCATGTGCTGTCCACCATGCTTATTCACTCCATGAGGCTGCCAAAGTACAAGATTATGCACTGGCTGGTCCTCACGGCGAAAGCAATGTCCTGCAAAGCGGAGGCGATTTTGTTCTAGTGTCAAGCTTGGGGGAACCAATGAGACACCTCCAATGTTATATAGTGTCTGGTTGGAAATGTGTGCATTGTACTTGACACAATGAACCCGGCGTAGCATTCTTGTGAATGTGCCATCCAGAGATTTGGTGTCCTCAGCAGTTAGAGCCCAGCATGGACTCCCGTAGAGGAGTACTGGAACTACCGCTGCTCTAAATAATCGGACCTTAAGTTTCCGATTAATTCTCGGTGACTTCCAAATCCTGGAAAGCCTATTCAAGGCTGCCCATGCCTTTCCCTTACGTATTCAAAGGTCCTCACCTGACTTCTGGATCCATGATCCCAGGTAACAGAAGTCGTCCACATGCTCAAGCATACCATCCTTTGAGCTTATGCTCATCCGATCAGAGACTTGCTGAGGACTTTCAAAGTTAACTATCAGAATTTTGGTATTTCTGGAGTTAATAAAAAGACCAACACTAGAAGCAGCATGTTCTAATGAGCTGAGGAGCCGTTGGGCTCCCTCTAATGATTCTGAGAGTACTCCTAAGTCATCAGCAAAGTCTAGATCAGTTAGGTACTTGGCAAGATTTCCTCGACTTCTGGAGCCAGTAGGTGGAGTTATCATCACCCCATCATCATTATAATGATCTAAGGACATGCGTAGAACATAGTCAACCACAATAATGAACAAGAATGGTGCAAGTGTGTCTCCTTGGAGGATGCCCCATAACACTTCCAATGGTTCTGTGTCACCGTCAACAGTAGACACAAATGTTGTCGAACCATCGTATACTGATCTGATTGCTGCAATAATTTCAATGGGAACACCATCTACTCCACTGGCACGATTGGTCTTAATGCTCTTTGCAGCAGCCTTCACTTCTGCAAAGGAGATATCGCCAATGGGAATATCTGGGAGTACAGACTTTTACTTTTACTTCTATAAAGTTATCAGGCAATACCCTGTCATTATTGAGGAGCTTTTCAAAGTGGGCTTTCCAACCATTGAGGCGATCGGCTGGTGATTCAGCCTTAACCTTGGTGGTTGGTTGGCTTTTCCGCCCAGTAAGCAGATTGATCGATTTCCATGCCTGGGATGATTGCCTGCTGTCGTCAGCATCATTGATGGCATCAACCTGTTGGTTTATTAGTTCCCGTAGATTAGCAGAGTACTGCCTGTTCAGGGACCTAGATGCAGCCTTAACTGCATTCTTGGCCGCTGTATTCTGTTTGAGTCGGGACTCTTTCTGCGCCTTATGAAGGTCATTTCGGCACTTCTGAATTTTGTTGTCAGTCCAGGGGGCCCTTTTCTTGTTTTGAGGGTATACAGGAACTGTTTCTGCAGCTGCTAACTTAACTGCTTCTGTAAAGGCAGTATAGCCCTCACAGTGATCTGCCGCCTCAGAGGCAAGAGCCTCATACCTGTTGATCAGCTGTAGTGTGAAGCTGGATCTCACACTTGGCTGTTGCAACAGAGAGGACCAGTCATGCCGCGGCAAGGCAGATTTCGTTGTTCTGCTAGCACGCAGACTAAGTCTTACCTTGGCCACAATAAGGCGGTGATCACTGGAGAAGGGTCGAAGTGTAAATGCAATACAGTCTTGTATAGAGCTCCTGTATATCCTACGAAACAGAATATGGTCTATCTGGGACTTGGTGACCACTGGGTCCACTATGAGTCCATAGCTTTCCAGTTTGCTTCTTGAACTGGGTTCCAGCCGAAAACAATCCATTTCCAGAGATAAAATCCTGAAGATGGACAGAATTTCGGTTAACACTATTGCTATAGACCCAGGGCGATGTAGGTGATTGATGCAGACTTGCATTAAAGTCTCCCAGGAATGTTAAGAATGCATGCTGATCCACTCCATCAGTAGCTGCTTGTAGATTGTGGTAGAAATTTTCCACCTCCTCTACAGGGGCAACACTAGTTGGAGAGTAGCACACAATCAGAACCACCTTAGGAAACTTCTTAGCCAGTCTTCCAGAACATGAGAAGTGGCAACGGATGATGCGGTTAGAGATTTGGTCTATTTTGTCCAATGCTGCATGTGCAGTTGGATTCATCAATAGACCAATTCCACCATTGCCACTATCATCTGCTGACGCGAGGGCGAGTCGCCAACCGCCCCCCATGTCCTTAATCAGAACCTCATCAGTCTGTCCAGTCTGCATTCGGTGCTCTTGAACACCCACTGCGCTAAGAGAAAGCTTATCTGCCAAGGCAGTCAGCTCACCTTGTCGCATTGGGGACCCGAGTGTTAGGGTGTTTACTGAGGCTAGTCTTGTGACTTGCCTCAGATTCACCAATGGCTTTGTTGGTCGGGGTGGAACATGAGAGTAGCCTCCAACTCCAGAATCCCATCACAATATGGCCTTCCTGGTGACCCAGGGTTTGGGCCAGAAAGGTCATCAGGAAAGGGACTCAAAGAATTGTTGGCTGCTCTCTCTCCAGTAGGGGGTGAGACAGGCAGCCGGTCAGAAGTTAACTGACGCCTGTGAGGCCGATTGTGTCCGGTAATTCCACTGGCCTCTAGTGGCCAGACCTCCGCATTGCTAATGTAATCCATAGTGGGGGTTGGGGGGTGCTTTTTTGCACTCTACTCCTGACCAGCCATTGGTAGATCACCATCTGCCTGGTCAGGCCATATACCCCTGCAGCCAAGTATATGGGTCCTTAATCCAGGACCAAGGGCGTCCTTATCCTAGAACGAAGGGGGTCGTAGTTACAGGACCAGATTTGCCCTAGTAAGAGGGTCTATGCAGCTACAGGTGGCACCTCCTTTATGCTGCATGGAGGTGGCAAGTTTTCTTGATCAATGACCTAGAATACCTGACCTGACCCCGAATCATGCGGCACCGAGATATGGAGGGGACCATCGCCCCCAATGATATATCCTACTCAAGGAAAGTTGACGAACCCAGGAGGCAAAGCATCGTCAGTGTGTAAGGAACCTACATCCGTACCATCGAACGCATTGGAATTTCAGGTGATGGGAATGGCAACACTCATCAACGCGTTAAAAACTAGAATATAGTTACCACCAGTGGAGCCATTCAAGTTTCATGGTAGCAAGCCGGAAGAATATCTGCAGTTCTGGAGGATGTACAGAAATGAAATACTTACAAAAAATCTCACACAAGCGAAGTACCCCCCTATTTTGGAAATTGACAAAAAAGTTTTTTTATTCTATCATGTGCCAAATTTAATGGAGATTTCAAATCTGCCAGCAGTATTCTCATATCTTTTTTCAAACTCAAGTTATTACCCAAAACGTAAGAGCTATTCTGATTTGTGTAAAGCCTTCGAGCAGCACTATATTTTACAATTGTGCGGGGCCCTTTTCATAAAAAAGGCTCTCACGGTATAGATATGCATAAAATTGCTAAGACGTTGTTTTACTAGTTATCTGTTTAGCAAGCATGAAAAATTTCGTTGAATTTCATTCATTTTTGACAAAGTTATTGACGAACTTAGAAAATTTGTATTATCTAAAATAGCGGGAAGGTTTAAATTGTTCCTTAAACTTTAAACACCCATATCTCAGAACGACGTTTTTTCATGAAAAAGCTATTTCTCCGCCAATTTTGACTGAAATGAGTTGAAATTTGGTACACTTGTTAAGACTATCCTTCTCCATAATTCTCCTTAACAAATTTGGTTGGAAATGCCCTGAAGCCTTTTTATATCAAAAAGGCCCAAAAAAACCCTTTTTTTGGGGCCTTTTTGTTCTAAAAAGGCTCCAGAGGATTTGAGGCAAAATTTGTAAAGAAGAATTGGATGTAGGGTTCTTCTGAACCTATAATCCAAATTTCAACCTTTTTCAAAAGAAATAGCCCGTGGCGCAAAAAGGCCATTTTGGCAATTACGGAGCCATTTTGGGGCCAATTTTAAAAATATTTGGTTTGGCTATTCTCAGACAAGTATTCTTAGTAGCAGAAAAAATAATTTTCACGCAATTTTATAGTCCAGAGACACAAAAATGTGAGGTTAAATTTGGGGGTGCTACCCCCCCCCCCCCCCCCCCCCCTTAAGTAATTACAAGTTTACACAGTGGGCCAGCCTATGATATTGTAAGGCAATACCAGGGAATCGAAGGAGGTTTTACAGCAGCGTGGAGGCCCTGTATAGGGAATGTGGCCATCCAGCAAAGAGGAATAACAAAAAAGGAAAGACATCAGGCGGACTCGCGGATAACCCTGTCAGTATCAAAGCTTTTGCAACCAGAATAGAGAAAGCATTGATAGTTTTAAAGACGCTAGATGCACCGTACGAACTTAATGCTTCAAATAACCATGTCAAACTTCCTTAACTATGAAGTCGAATTAATAACGGACCCAGTGTACAGCGAGGAGAGTCTCAGAAAAATACCAAAATTGGAATATAATCGACCTAAACCTGAACAACCTGAATCTGCAGATGCACTTCCGAGAGTGAGTCAATCATTGCCATATGCAACCGTAAAGGGGACTTCCAGTCCACGGAGCCCTGAAAACAAAACATACTTCTTGGCAGGGGACTACAAGTCCACAAAACAACTATAGTGGCTACTGAGGAAACAGAGGAAACAACACCCCTGGTGCAAGCATATGCAACCAAAACAAAAAACCATCCGAGTTGGACCTGGACGATATACTCGGAATGCTATACAGAGAGCATTATAATCCAAACTATAAGTGTCAGCTGCATAGAACAGGGATGCATAAAACCATTGATTGATTTTGGGTTTTAAGAGTTCGGATCGGAGTACGATCACGCGAGGGTCTGTCCAATTGACCTTTGTGTATAGGAGATGGAGATCTAGGGTCCTTTCGCAGTTGTGTTGTACATTGAGTGTTATCCAATATATGATAGGAACTCTCATTTTCCTCTGATTCTTCTTCGCATGTAGACAAATCCGTTTGATATACTCATTCCCGACGTTTAGCTGTAGGATTTGTGTCGAGTTTCGGGTCCGTGTTGCGTTCACGGCATTGAGTAATCATAAGTAGCGAGGATTCGTAATCGAGATATTTTAAGAAGTCCTTCATGCCTAGAGATGGTTTGTTATTAAGTTGTGCATTGAGTACGTTGCAATCCCATCGTTTGGATACACTGCCTTTAGGTAGAGATGTAGAAATCATACCAACAACGACTGGGGTGTCATAATACTCGTGTTTATCCAACCAATCTAGCTGTCTACAGATTTCTTTAATCTCGTCCACAAATTCAATCTTCTCTGTACTTATCACACGTTTACGATTAACCAACTTTCGATACAGATATTGCGCTATAGATGCCTCATCTCCGTATCTCTCATGCAACAGTTTCCATAATTCTTCTAATCCTTGTGGATGTCCAATATATCTTTGCTCTAATTTCTTTGGATAGCCTTCTAAACAATCAATGAGGAAGCATAGTTTCTCACTATTTGGTAATGGAGAACTAAATATAATATCCTTTACATATATAGAATTATATTCCCTAAATGCCGTGGATTTTCAAAATTTTATTTTATTCGAATTAACTTTGTAAAGATTGCTTTGAGTTCTCATTCGTATTGGTTCTATCATTTGTACATCTATCGGTCAAGTGGTTCAGTCGCTAGAGCGTTGGAAATTATATGTGTAGTAGGTATTGAGTTCGAATCCTAGTAAGTGCGAATTATTTTTTGTACAGAATTTCAACTCATTTAAATTAACCGCTACAAATTAATTGCATTTGTCTGTACCAATGAGACTGTAGTTATTTGATTGTAACCAATGTCGTGCAAGTTATATATTAGCTGGACCAATAGCTATCTTTAAAACCTTGTTAGAACCTATAGAACAATCGAGAATTTTCTCGATTGATTGCGGCACAAATTTGGTATATAAAGGTGCAATTTGTTCATTAGTTATTCACATCACTATCTTCAATCAATCTCAATTGCTGATCTACCTTAACTTTCTGTCTTATTTCAGATTACATTGTTTATTGTATAATAGTTATTATATCTTTTGTAATAAAAGTCAGAAATACTAGTCACATCTCAGCCCTTTTCTATCTGTTTTACTATGGATTCACTACGGTGAACAAACTCAGGGACAGGATGGCCGGCTAGAGATCGGGCCGCAGCAATGAACGGGAACATCACGGGAATGTAAACAAGAGACAACCCGCAATACCATCTAGAGTTATTCGCCCATCGCCTGAAAGGTTAGACAGCGTTCGACGCCTTGCTACCTAAGTTTAAGACCAAAAGATCAAAAGGTAGAAGTAGTGACACGCTGTAAGCCCAAAATTACATCATAGGGACTGTACTGTCTTGATTCAGGAAAACCCACAGTAGACCTTCACATTCCTACGGGGGAGGGAGAGCGCAGGCAGATAATAGTACGCAGATAAGACGTAGGCACACCGGTACAAGGCATACAAATGGTTAGGGTGCAGCAAACTGTACGCTTAACTCTTGCTAAGTACAGGTGCGTGTGCGACTATTTGCAGTACGACAGTGTCCATTGCATTAGAACTTGTAGGCTAGGGGGGTTGCTGTGTTTTCACCTGAATTGGGATTGTACCGTTCAGGCGGTAGGGCAGTTTACACTAGGCGCAAATAAATTGAGGCTATCAGGGATACTAACATCTACCGTGTCCCCGCCAACGCCCTAATAGGAAGTTACCCGGACTACCTGGGTGACTAAAATTCTAGATAGGAGCCAGGATAGCTATTAGTAACCGTACGCCTACAGTAGTAAACTAACACATCTCTTCTTAGTATCAGGGACCTGGTACCTAAAATTGCCGAATTCTGGGCGTAGTATTAACCCTATGCCTGAATTTGAGTCCTGGAAATACGCAAGAGGGGAAGGAACCTTATCATTCGTGAGTATTGGACCTACAAGTTATAAAATTAGAATATTCGTAAATGCACACCGTACCCAGTAATTATATATGTGAAGGAGCAAAACTGTTTTGACCGTTCAGAATTAACACACGCGCGTTAGAAATTATTTACACCTCGAAATATATAAAATTAACTTTGTCCGTACTGTGCTTTGCCCGCTAGTTAGACATCTCCAAATCTCTGCCTGTACCTAGCTAGCGTCTCTTCGCCCAACCATATAAATCACACCGCGGCAAAGTATACGAGCCCCTTAGTCCGTCAGTGAGTCAGCCTGATTTTAGGATTCGCTGCGCGGGATTTTGTTTCATCGAAGTTTGTCTGCTCGTAGACTGTTTTCTGCCTCACCGGTTATAAGAGATCGATACTGCAATATATTCGCTTACTTAGAGTTTACTGTTTTGGTGAGAAGGTCGGATTTATGATTTGATTCACAAACTTTACAGTAGGATATTGCAGGTATTGTTGCTGTCTCTTCCAATAGTAGGAATGTGTTTTTACTGAACTACGGTTCGGTAGGACTAAAGTTTTTTGAAAATTTTGTATTTTGAGGTAAAATTTATATTTGATTAGCTAAGTGCTAATTTTTTGAAATAAAATTTGATTTGAACCGCGTGTAAAATATTTTGGAATTGAATACCGGTGTTTAAAGGGGTTTAAATACCATATTGTACCGGTACAAAATTTTCGTAAAGTAAAACCTAACTCTTTTGTTTTTTCAGGATTCAGAACTCATTTCTAGACTGTAACGGGAGCAAGACCATGTTTAGCAAGTTTGGGAGATAGATAACTCAACAACTTTGGTTGGGAAAATCGCGTTTCGTCCGCAACGTTAAAAACGGAAAGGTTCACGTCCGGTTTGTATCTGGGAATCTGTTTTTCTGGAGAATTATTGGAGTGGGTGAGTTTGAAAAGTTGCATAAATAAGTTAGGCATTACCGTATTAGTTAAAATTATTGTGGGTTCCACTGTCTCAAGTATTTATGCATTCCGTATGATTTCTTTGTTCATTGCTGAATTAGTCCGTATTATTGTATTTAATTTACCTTTTGATAACGCATATCGTTATCCGATTTATTTGTTATAAAATTGGCCGCTAGGCTAATTTTATTATATACTTATTCCGTGACACTTATTTGCTGTAAAATTGGCCGTTTAGGCTAATTTTATCCATCTGCTATAAAATCGGCCGGTAGGCTAATTTTATAAGACTGTAATTAGTACCGTTTAGATAAATACGGTAAACTCGATACTTTGACACTCACTTTACTTGACTTACAACTACCGAAATGAGTGACAAACAAGACTATACGAAGAATACACAAACCGACTATGACTCATGTGACGCGGATAAGTCAGCAGCGGAAGAACAACAGGGGAAGACTCGCGAGCCTACCGAACCTACACCGTGTGCGTCACCAGTACATCCAACGGGAGTACCGGATGCCGTAGTACGAGGCGATGGCAGGACCGAGGACTTTCTAACTGTTCCGCAACCTAGATATAGGGAAACGGACATGGTAAGTTCAGTAGGAAGCCAGGAGAGCGTAGTTAGAAGCGTCGGCGGTTACATGGCGCATATTACCAGAAGTATTGGAGAAGGCCAACGCATATTAGACGGGTTGACCGCTCCGATGTCTCGATTCGAGTTCTACACCCTCCAGGTTAGAGTACAGAGTAAAGTATACAAGTCCGTAGATAATCTAGTTGGCCTACAAGATCTAGCTAGACAGAGACAGGACATGGATACTCAACTTAGAATCCTCGAGAAACTAATGATCACTAGAGAGAAACTGATTCAGTTTAAGTCGACAATTAGACAGATACAACAGGAACAAGCGGACCAGTTGTTAGGTGAGTCAGTTTCGGACGAATTATTACAACCCGAGGAAGAACGGGAACTGTACCGACTGGATGGACAATTGAAGCACCTGACGGATCACTTACGCATGTGCGGCGAAGACGTCGGAGATTGGGAAACCGTGCCGGAGGCTACGAGGGAAACTTCGCTCGCACAAATCGAACTGGCACCGGGAACACTAAATCAATCACTGGTGAGTATTCGTAGCGAAATCTGCGAAGGAAGTATGGTCACGTCAGAAGTCGCTCGACAACAGCAAGAATTCTGCCGACAACGACGAGAAATGGAGGAACAAGCTCAACTTCTAGTGATGCAGGCAGCAGTAGAGGAAGAGAAGCTACGCGTTGCGAATATAGCGAGAATCTCTCATCTACAGGAACAAGCTGAATTAGAAGCAGCTGAAGTAGAAAGGTTAGAGGTAGACATTGCCCGACAAGCGGCAGCGGCAGCGGCCGAGTCAGAGCGACAAGCGGCAGCGGCAGCGGCGGAATTAGAACGAGACAGGTTAGTTTCGGAAGCACGGGCCGAAATGAAAACACGGCAAATAAAAGCTCAATCCGCTATACGACAAGCAGAGTTTGAGGCGCAACAACGACAAACGGAACAACGAGAGAAGACAGCTAAACTTCATTTCGAACTCGAGAAGAAGGCGAGAGAATTAGCGAACGCTGAGGAAGATCTGGATCAAAAGGCCCGCGATCGATCGATGAGATCTCGAGACGGACATGACTTGGACCAGATAGAGGTAAGACATCGCCAAATTCAGGAACGAAAGAAGGAAGGAAGCGTAGGAGCACCCGGACGGGAACGACAATTAGTAAAAGACTTGTGTCAACGATTCCCACAGGTAACTCATATGTTTGCACCGGTTACGACTAAGGAACCTGTTTCGATTGCGGGTAGTAGTAACATTTCTCCTATCCATGGTGCGACGGAACACAGGTTTGTTATTCCGGACGAGTTTACACCGCCAAGAGCAACGTCGTCGCCTATTCCGACGGTCAAGGTAAGTAACCCACCGATTACAGATCGTAGTAGTTTATTGACCGGACCTGCACTACTGACGACAAAACAGGTGAGTCCACCTTTGACACCTAAACCCGTTACACACTACGCTTACCCAATGACGTTTCGACCAACAAGGCCTTTGGATTCAAAAGCGGTCGTCCGACCACCGGTACCTAAAGAGGTGAGGTCTCTATAGGGGTGCCGGTAACAGGCGGCGGCGGACTCGTGAGGGTCCGGGGACACGTTAAATCGGTCGAATAAGTGCAAGGGAGATACTTAAGGCCCTCGTGTCTAACGAACCATGAATTGCCATGGTGCCGTGGTACCGTCTAGTCGGCCTGTTGCCGTACTGCCAGTCCTGTACACAGTAGGGGTGGTGGCATGGCGTGATTTGTGGTTCATGTGGCGTGGACTATGTTTTGTATGTGGGCGATCAGTGGCAGTTTGCTTGGGGCTTGGATGGTTCCATTGACCGTCAGCTGTTCCGTTTTTTTTGATACTATATGTTATTGTCTCCATGTTCAGCTGATTGGTCTTTGGTGGCATTGGAATAAACCGTCGGGTCTTTGAGCTTTCTGTTGCTGTGGGTACGTGAGTACACGTGATTGTATGTGTGGCCACCGCGAGTGGGTATGGGAACCCTTGCCAGTTGGACAAGACGCCGCTGGTATTAGTAGGACCATATTTTACTGCACCCCAGCATACTTTGTGCACACAAAGTTATTTTACCCTGTCGGTAAAATAAAGTACTCTCGATTTGCTGCCGACCGATACAATTTTGTCCCCTCTGATTTTGTCCCTTCTGATTTTGACACCGATTTTGTCCTTACCCGATTATGTCCTCTGTGTGTGCATGGTATGCGTCAGATTTTGTGTTTACCGTAGTGTATTTGATTTCGTGAACATCTGTTGAGTACACGTGTACAGGACGGGTAAGTGGTTACTTGTTCCTAGCTTTCGAGCTAGTCAATATTGTTTGTGGAACTTACTTCCCCTCAATATTGCCGGCGAGGCAGGTGAAAACGTGTCAAAATTCCATGTTGGGTAGCGCAAGCCCACTTGGGACAAGACCGTCGGTTAGGCCCAAGGGCGACCTTGGTGCTCGATCGCTATCGACTGGTCCACCTGCCGGTTGACTCTTTGTTATACTTTGAGTTGGCTCAATGTACAGTCAGGCCACAGTAAGTTGACAGTAGCCGCCCATCTGGCTACACGTTTGACGAGCTGTGCTGGTGTGATCGGGGGACCGAAAACAGAACCCGGGAAGCATCAGGCCACCCTCCGGCCCGGTCTGATAATAACATCTGTCGGACTGGCCCCAGGGGTGGTGGAAAGGTGTCCGCCTCGTGGGTGCGCCTCGGGGAGGAGCCCAGAAGGACAAAAGCGTCAGTTTACATCGCAATCTACGACTTCGAGGAAGACTTGTGAGCCTACAGAACAACGGAGAACAGTGGAGACGCGACCATTCAACCAGTTTACATCGCAATCTACGACATCGAGGAAGACTTGTGAGCCTACCGAACAACGGAGAACAGTGGAGACGCGACCATTCAACCAGTTTACATCGCAATCTACGACTTCGAGGAAGACTTGTGAGCCTACCAAACAACGGAGATCAGTGGACGATGTTCCGAAACGTAACGTGAGAATTCGTACGACGCAACGAACGCGAGCACGTCGACCACCATATCCAGATGATAGTAGTACTTCGAGTGAATCGGATTACCCGAAACGCGAGGTATTTAGAACAGGGGCGGCCGATGAATATAAACGCGAGCGTTCAGACAACTCCTTTGCAGATAATCCTCCACAGAATACACCAACACAGAATGCGTTACAACCAACGGACGCAATTAGTACACAACAGTTCGCCGACATTCTGCGACCAGTTGTCAATAAGTTGGCTCAGATCGAGGAACGTCTGGAGGAAGGTTACACCGACAGTTCGAGAAATTCCGAATTCGAACTCAATAGACACCCGAAGGAACCACAAAGACCGGTACCTTCAAACCCCACATCGTATCAGGGAAAAGCGCCAAGAAGGGAGAATATCAACCTGGTTACCAACCAAGGACGCGAAACTCTGAACGTTGCCGAGGAGATAGCGAAATTCGCAGCCAGACAAGGATTGCCGGTACAACAACCACCGAAGTTTTCCGGTAGCTCAAAACACTGGCATACTTTCGTAGACTATATCGAATCCCAGATCGCCGTGTGCGCTTTTACATCACGGGAGAAGTTCAATTACTTGCTCCAAACGTTGTCAGGAGAACCTAAACGTTTGGCGGAGACTTTCGTCGGTGTACCGGACGCTTTCGAACTAGCGTACGATCGTTTAACTTCGATATACGGAGGTACAGTGAGCATGGCCAGGTCAGTAATAGAGGAACTCTGTAAGGGAGGGGCTATCACTAAACCCGTCGACTTACTAAAACTAGCTGACGAGATCAAGAACGCTATCACTACCTTAAGATCAATTGGACAACTTGATTACGGGAATACCCCTACAGTCCTATTAAAGATCATAGGACGACTCAACCATCGACTTCGTCGGGAGTGGAGGAAGGTCGAATACCAGCGAGAAGAGCGGGGAGGATTCTTAAAATTAGAAGATGTGTACCTTTTAATATCCAGGGAGGCAGTAGTAGAAACTAGATCTAACTACACCGACCAGCACATCGTGGCAGAAGGAATCACATTGCCATCCTCCAACCGACAAAAACCCCAGACAACATCCACTAAGACGGCCACTTACACCACACCGACGGAATCACGACAATTCTCGGACGGAGGTAGGGTATCTGCGCCCATTGGGACAAAACAGACGAGACAGCAACTTGGTACCGACTTCAGTGGCTGCCAATACTGCGAGCATCTAGGTAAGCGGTATATCGGTCACAAGTTACGAGGTTGTCGACAATTTCGCGAGTTGAACTCGGAAGAACGACGGCTGCAAATACGGCCACTGGACTCTTGTTGGCGGTGTACGCGACACGGACACGTCCGTAAGGATTGCCCGAATACCGACACTTGTCCATCCTGTGGACGCAACCACGACGGTCTGCTCCACACAGACAGCCACACGCCGACGAAACGCTTCGCCAGGGAACACCCGGAAGCAGCAGCGAGATGTGATGCGGCCTACCGAAAACGAGAATCGAAAACGACTCCAACCTTCGTGACCCATATTGAGGATTGCTTCTCAGAACAATCCGGATCGTCGGACGAAGAGTTAGAAGACGACGACGAATATTCCAATGGAGACGAACAACCGTCGATCGCGCTTCTGACTACTGACCAACTGAAGGGATTCAGTGTAATTCCGATTAAGGTTACTGGCACAAAGGGGAGCAAGAGGATCTATGCGATTCTAGATTCAGCCTCATCTCATAGCTACGTGGATGAAAAGATAGCTGACGTAGTGACGGATCTTAAACAAGGTAAGCACGTCAGTTATACCGTAAGTAGTATGCACGGACAGCGTGCAATACCAGTGACACGAGTTAAGTTGGACTTAGACTCTCTTCTTCCAAAATCGCAACACAGTGAGAGGGAGAGGTCTTTGTTGCCCTTTAAAGATCTAACCTTTGCGGCTACGAAGGACTTTAGTAACCTACTAGGTCCAGTGCCGGAACAATCTCTAGAGGACCGTAAGTATTTCAGACACCTTGGTGTACCCGAATGTCCTGTCAATTATAGATCGGTAGCAATGCTGATCAGGACGGACCAATTCAACCTACATCAAGTGTGGGAAACCAGACCATCGGCAGTCGTAGCGGGAAACGCATACGCCTGCAGAACGCCGATAGGGTGGTATACTCGAGCGCCTGTGCGCACACTAGACGTAAGTGACGAGGAAGACGATGTACAGAGTACATGTAGTTTATTAACTACAAATTCAGTTCATTCCTTTTCATACGACGTGAACCATACTACACTACAGTCGACAAAACATGACAGACGTGTAACTAGTATGATAAGTCACAAGGAGCAGCTAACCCACCAGGTGAGTTTAGAACTTGGGGAGAAGACGAGTCAGCTAGAGATTCCATCGACGACAGATGATAGGCTTGCGAGTCTACCTACCCCAATAACCTCAAAAGTGCCCGTCGACATCGATGATGACGCGTTGAGAAATCATCAAATGGAACAAGCCGCTTTGGACAAAGAATTAACGGAGAAGACTATCAGGTGGTTAGAACAAGATACAGCTGAACCTGGTAGCTACGAACCTTGTATGTCGGAACAGGAGAAACAATCTCTGAAGATCATGGAAGATACTATCCACCAGACGAAGGACGGACATTATGAGGTAGGGATGTTATGGCGTAGCCAAAGTCCTAAACTTATAAACAACTACCCACTGGCTTTAAGACGTCTACACTCAATACGGCAACGTCTATTAAAGGACGAGAAAGCCCATCTGCAGTATAACACTCAGATGGAGACGTATTTGACTAAGGGATACGCTATCCGAATGACTAACCCGGAGATAGTGACTGACCAAACCTATTACTTGCCACATCACTATGTGAGACATCCCGACAAACCAGATAAAGTACGCGTAGTCAATGATTGTGCGGCTCTATTTGAGGGAATGTCCCTCAATAGTGAGTTGATGGATGGACCAAACATGAATAATTATCTTATGGGGGTGATTATGCGCTTCCGTCAGCGTCAAGTAGCCTTTACTTGCGACGTTGAAGCGATGTTTCACCAAGTGAAAGCGTTAGAGCGAGACAGAGACAGTTTGCGGTTCCTCTGGTATCCGGAAGGAGACTTAAGTCTACCACCAGCGACTTACCAAATGCAAGTTCGCGTTTTCGGTGCCAGAGACAGCCCAAATTGCACGATGTACGCCCTAAAGCAGGCCGCTAGAGATCAGAAACACCTATATGACCCAGAGATAATTAAAATCGTAGAACGTGACTTTTATGTAGACGACGGTTTACAGAGTTGCGACACAGTAGAACGTGCTACAACAGTAGCACATCAATTACGGGACTGCTTAGCGGGCGGAGGTTTTAACCTCACCAAATTCGCCTCAAACAGTGCCGAATTAGTAGACTCATTCGGGACGACTGAGCGTGGAGGTGGTGACATAGACCTAGAGTTCGAACCACTACCGACGACTAAGGTGTTGGGGCTCTTTTGGGACCCAAACACAGACAACTTTCGAGTGAAAGTGAGACTGGACAGTCAAGAGAACACACTGACAAAGAGATCATGCTTGTCAAAATTGAGCCGATTGTTCGATCCGTTAGGATTCATCAGTCCAGTGATACTGCAAGCCCGCATTTATATGCGCAGTATATGGAAGGATGGACTAACATGGGACGAGCCGATCTCATCAGACCAAGTGGACTTATGGAAGACCTGGGAGGCGGAATTATCTTCGCTAGAGGATTATTCCATACCCAGGGTTTACTTTCCATTACAAAGTACATTTCCTGACAACTTGGAACTACACTGTTTTTCTGACGCCAGTGACAACGGTTTTGGTGTGGCAGCGTACTTGCGCAGACAAGTAGACTCAGACGAGTTCGATGTTTCGCTCATTACTTCTAAGGCTAAGACCATGCCTACTAAGTATATGACGACACCACGAGCTGAGCTACAAGCCGCAACCCTGTCAACCACCATCGTGAACCTCAAACAGACAGAACTACAGTCGAGTTTACAGATATTTTATTAGACTGACGCGACGTTGGTTTTATTTTACATAAACAACGACACACTCGAATTCAAGACATTCGTAGCTAACCGTCGCGCGGAAATTCTAGACCGTTCAATAAAAGAGGATTGGCGACATTGTCCCGGACCACAAAACCCAGCTGATATTGCGTCGCGAGGAATGATGCCTGAGGAATTCTGTAAACCGGAGAACAAAGAATTTTGGCAACACGGACCCCAATTCTTGCAGAAATCGACACAAGATTGGCCTCCGTTATACGACAACAAGTCCAACACTATCCCTAAGGACGCCGAAATCAAGAAACCAAAAAAGGGGAAGACAAAGAAAAAGACGACGGCGACAAAACTCAAGAAAAAACCGAAGGCGAAATGGAAAGATATAACTTCAAAGGTCAAGAGAGGAAGACTTGCGAGCCTTTCTACACCAGACATATCGCCAGACGGTCAACCAGACACGTTACTAGACGGTCAACCAGACATTCCACCAGACGCTAGTAACACACTGACAAACAGTAAAGCCGCAGTTTCTCTATTGGAGCGGCCTTCTATTGACAAACAACCAGATACGTTACCAGACGTATCGCCAGACACATTACTAGACAGTCGACTAGACACTAGTAATGTATTGACTAAAAATAAAGCCGCAGTTTCCCTATTGGAGCGGCCTTGTATTGACAAACTACCAATTTTGACACACTTGAGCAACCATAAGCACGGTGAAACCTCATGTATTACAGATGTGGGTAGTACCTACGCTAATGTAAATACAGGTGTTACTTTGCGCTCAAGAGACATACCGAACTTGCAACCTATGGTGAAACCTGGGATTAATATCGGCAGAAAAATAAGTTTACCGAAACCCACTGATCCCATAGAGTTCAAACCACCATTAACGATCGACTTACAAAGTACCGACAATCAAGGTAAGAAGACAAAGAAGGACAAATTACTTGTAGACCCGGACGGATCAACAGTCAACAAGGAAATACTTACCGGCGGACCCGTGGGCCCTTCTAGTAATTCAAAACCTTCCAAAATTTCCATTGACTTACCTGATGACGTCACAAATACTTACGTCGACCGTATTGTAAACTTAACAGACTCTTGGTTAAGCGCTTGCCGAAAATTAGCGTGGATTGTACGTTTTGTACAATACGTTAAAGGCAAACGTGACTTTACACGTCGACTTACATTGGCTGAGATTGACAGGTGTGAGATTAAATTAATTCGCCATTATCAACTGCGATATTTCGCGCGCGAATTCACATCCATAAATCAAGGTCGACCAATCAAGTCGTCACCAATACTGAGTTGGAGTCCGATTATTTATAATGGCTTAATTTGTCATAAATCTCGGCTTCAAAACATTGACTTTAACACGAACTTTAGGTACCCAATAATAATACCGCAACACCACGAACTACAACGTGCAATGATACTGGACGCACATTTACATCTGAAACACGCTGGAAGACACCACTGTCTTTCCTACTTACGTACTAGATTTGTATTAATTAGACCCAGTAAGGCATTAAGTTCAGTGACACGTACGTGTATTATTTGTAAAAAGGTACATTCTAGAATAGGTACCCAAGAAATGAGTGAACTACCACAAGCACGACTTCAAGCATTCAGACCACCTTTTACAGAGACTGGAATTGATTGCTTTGGTCCCATACATACGAAACGTGGACGTATACTAGTAAAACGCTGGGGACTGATTTTCACATGTATGTCCAGTAGGGCAGTTCACATTGAACGTGTGATGGATCTTTCCACCAACGCGTTTATACTAGCACTGCGGCGATTTATCGCTAGACGCGGACTAGTGAAATGCTTGTACTCAGACCAAGGGACAAACTTTGTTGGTGCTCGGAATGAGATTGCTAGAGCCTTTAAGAAATTAGATCACGATCAAATCTCGAACGAACTACAACCTCACAAGATTGTTTGGAAGTTTAATCCTCCAGATAGTCCATGGAGAGGCGGAGTCTGGGAGAGATTGATTAGATCTATCAAGACGGCAATGGCAAAGGTCATTCCAGTAAACCACATACTGACAGACGACCAACTGACAACATTGTTTGTTGAAATCGAGGCAATACTAAATACTAGACCAATAGTATTAGTACCCGATGACAAACAATCTCAGTTCGCTTTGACACCGGCACACCTGCTTATGCAGGCACCGACTACTTTAACGCCGATTTCTATCCCAACAGAAAGCGACAGCTACGGTAGAAAAGCGTGGAAAATCACGCAACTACTGGCTAACAAATTCTGGGAAATATGGCAAAACCATTATTTGCCCTCTATTTCTGCCAGAACAAACTGGTACAATAACACCCGCGCATTAAAGCCGGGAGATCACGTGCTGTTAGCGGAAGTGAATCTAAAAAGACGCTTCTGGATAACAGGTGTAATTTTAGCCACACATCCATCTATGGATGGAGTGACAAGAACTGTGACGGTACGGACAATTGACGGTCGTACAGTAGACAGACCGACTCAACGTCTCGTACTTCTTGAAGAGACTCGTAATGAGTCTGGAGACTACAAATCTCCAACTAGTATTAGTAAATAATTAGGAGTTTACAAATAGATTTCCACGTACCTGTACACTGTAGTAAGGACAGCGGTAGAATTCCATTGTCTTTATATGTGAACATTGAGGGTAGTACCCTTATGTGTCACATAGGAGCGGGATTTGTAGGTATAAGAAATGGAATTCTACTTGGAACTCACAATATTGAGACATTTTCGAAATTTTAGACAATCCATTTGGATTTGAAAAATTTTTAAAATTTTCTCCAGTGAATAGATTTCAGGGTACAGTCGGGTGGAACTTAAAATTAGAGAAACAAGAGAGGAAGACTTGCGAGCCTTTCTTAAAAATTTTAATTAAATTTTACACGGTCTTGTTTCAATAAGTTACGTCAAAATAGACTCCCCTATATTTATTACTAATTCTTGATTGCTTATTTTCTGATAATAGTTTGGGATCAAAAAGTGAGTATTTTAGACTCACAGCCAGTTTAGCCCAAATTCGTTTTTACTTCGGCAAAAAATTTTAGATAAGAAGCAGCGTGTCATTAAAGAAACCCTAGATCTTAGGCTATGGGTAGGAGGTTAGAGCGTTGTCGAGCCCAAAGGGCAGACGAAACTCTCACGTCTCCTCACAACTAACTACAAACTCTGTTGTATTCCCTCTAGTAGTAATGATTATGTAACTACACCCTAATTATGGAGAAAGGGATACAAGGAGAGCCGAGATGGGGATATGATATCCAAGAGGAGGCAGCAGCGCCATTCGAAAGATTTGGAGCCAAGGATTACACTATATTTGGTATAAAAGAATTATCGGAAAGTACAGCGAAACTCGCAAGAACTAAATATGACTCGAACGTATTAAAGAGAAGGCAAAACGCATTGAACGAAAGAATCGAAAGTTTGCGCCAAACCTTCAACGAACTTTACCCGTACGATGCTTTGTGTGATACGGGAGACATTAGCGAAGACCCCGATACTGAAATTAGTCGTTTGTATCATACCATGCAATACCTAAAGGCGCACGAACCTATGCCCGCGGTACGCGATGAATTCGATGGAATGCATCTTTACAGACGAACTCGAGGGGACGATAGAGAAACCAAGGAAGCATTTTCAGTTTATAAACTTTATTATCAATGCGGTTCTTGTATGCGCGAACAACGAAATGCGATTCCGATGCGTTTGAATAAGGAAAATCCCGAACCGATATTGGCGAGGTGTTCGAATCATCAACAACTACGCTACCAGGAAGGAGGGTATCCTTTATCGAATCCATATCATTCATTTGCTATGACCGGACCAAAGGCGGGAGAAACTGTCATTTACCCACCTAAGGTTGTTGAACCCGATGTATTTGAACTTACGCTGGACGAGGCAAATCAGTCAACCCGCGAAAAGAAAGAAGCTCTTAGCCTATACAGAGCCTACAAGGCTTTCGAGAAAGGTGAGATGGAAGAATGGGGTGGAAGACTCGCGAGCCTACCTTGCCATTGGACGTCACACGATCAAACTTCAGCTAAGGAGATGACACCGGAAGTTTTCGAGAGCATAAACTTTGCTCAAAACGTTATTCAGAGACTACAGATTGCATCCCCGGAGAGGCCAAGAGAAATGCAACCGTATAGTACTTCAACTACGAAACCATTGAGTACGACACTCAATTTCCCTATTAGTATACCAGTCCGACAGGATACGACGTACGAAATACCCATCGTGGATCATCCAGAAATCATTTCAAACTTGGAGTTTCTTCCTGCAGTTGTTTTCAGCGATATGAGTAAGATATATGATTTACGTAGACATAATATATTACTCAAAAGGTCGTGCACAACGTTCCACCTCATATTCAAGATTTCAAGGAACTGGATAGAGCTGGTGCCGATATAGCTCCGAGTAATCTGAAAGGATATCTAACCAAGACGATTCGTTTATGGATTGGAACCGGAACCTTCGAGTCGGATACAGATATTGCCGCAGATTGGCGAGGTAAGGTTATTCGTTTCGATGAGGATAAGGATATAGAGAAGATTTGGCAACCTTCGGAAGAATTGTTGGATGAATGGACTAGGACGTTTAGATCGTTTCAGGAAAACGGTTATATGTTTTACGATAACGAGGGCGGCAGTCATCAGCAGAGTTTGACTTCTAAGACTATACAGATTAGAGCGGCGGACGGAGTCCTGCACGTTTTCAGTAGACAGAGGAGCGACAAACGAATGCCGATACCTCCAGCGAATACAAAGCGACACCATCTTATCACCGATATAGTAAAGAAGATGGACCAAGCTTGTAATATTGACGCTAGAATGCTACCGAAGATGGTAAGAAACATGATTTTTGATGATTTTTGATTGATTGAATGATTTTTGATACTGTTGTAAAGGTTGGATCAGGAGTAAGGGAGGATTTAATTAGCGACTTCGCCGGCATGACGGACAGCGATGACCGACTACCGACACCATACGTCGACACTCGACCTCTTATTCTGTGGTCTATAGAACAGGGATATTTTCGTGAGTATAATACTCAGAAGACTGGAACTGGATACATTTCCTACCTGTTATTCAATTGGGATTATAAGGAAGGTAAGAGAAACAAGTATATTGAAACTTATGGAGAAGGTGATACTCCAGATATGAGTGAGTTTGAATCACAGCTTAAATGGAGAGGATGCGTGTATTGGGCTATTACGTCACCTCCAAGAGCGGTCTTACAATATTATTTAGCAATAGAGTCGTCAGTGAATGTTTGCCTAATCGCCGACATTGTGTCTCGGACTCTCAAAAGACATCCACTTTGTCTCGGAGAAGATCATACGTTCTACATGGAAGGGAGAATTCGTACCGACGTGTTTAGACGATTCCTTGAACCCTTCTACAACTCCGACGCTCAGTGTAATGCCTTTACTCGAGCAGGATTTAGTATATTTCGAGACGTGTATCTTCGCTGTGCGGGATCTCTTATCGAAAGACCATCTATGTTTACATTGTTACCTTATGAAGGAGAACGTATCGTGGAAATTACGGATGAATCACGGCAGACGCGCGCGCCTATCGGTCACCTTGGTGATGAATTCGAAGTAACTACTACGATCGCCGACGATCCTTTAGAGGAACTTCTTGAGATAGAAAGGAACCTCCCGAAGAAATCTCAGACGGAGATTCGACAACTTGAAGCAACAGATGCTATAGTTTGCATACAACCTTCAGAAACCTACCAACCCATAGACCCAGATGATTACGATTATAGTATGGGAGGAAGCGCTCGACCGATTGGAGACCTTATATACGAACGAGTGTGGTACCCTGCTAATACGATGTGTAGTAAATGTGGCGTCGCTGGACATCATATGGCAAAGTGCAGTGGAAAGCACATTACTACGACTCAGCTAATCTGTGGATGGTGTGGGGATCAAGGGTCTCATACCTTTTATACTTGCTGGAGATTTATGGCTCAATGTACTTATTGCAATATAAAAGGACATCGAGCATCTGAATGCCAACTAAGAGACATACCTTATGAACACGAATCTGTAAAACTCGTGAGGAAGTTATTTGATGAGTGGGAAGATTTGGCCGACGAACATGTATCAGCACAAAGAAGACGGTTTCCGATGAGAGCGCATCTTGGATTTTGGGCGGTAAATCCCCAGACGATGATGTCGGAAGGATATATCTCCGCTATGCCCCAATATGACGAACTTATCGAGGTTGTCGATATTTTGCCCCACGACAGCGGATTCCGAGTGGTGCGCGAGTATCTGTTACAAATTCACCCGGATAACAAAAACACGTGGAATTTTCAGAAAGTCGTTAATCGGATTACGTATGGTGAATTCGATCGTTTCCGAACTGAAAAGCGGAACAAGGGAGCTTGGTTAACCGTCGCATGGGCGTACCGAGCCGCGTTTTACCACAAACGTATACGAGCGAGCATATTCGAGGAAGAGGAGGTCCTAGAGGCGACGAATATACCAGCCACTCCGGTTGCGCCGTCTGCACGTCACCCTCGGGAGGACGGGCAGGGTAGGATCATACGGGTCCAAAAGGTGGGCCAACAATTAAAGAAAATTATTAATGTAGAAGAACGCAAAGGAGTTGAGCCGACTATTCGAGTTACTCGGGATACGGTATCACTTCCAAGAGAACCAGTAGGAGGATCGGGACATACACCAGCTGATCAACAGGGGGCGCAAGCTACTCTTGGGTCTGCGTCGTCCACTTCTCGCGCGTTCCCAGACGTTCTACCAACTGTAGTGACGACTGATCGGTCACGAGGAATCGGTCGAGGTTTTGGGATGCCAAATAGACGAATTTGCGAGGAAATAGTCGCACCGTCTCTCAACGTCCCAAGTAAACCAGTGACTCGCCCCATTAGTCCCATATCGCGAGCAAAGTCACCTGTGCGCAGTTTTCGAGGACGCGGCAGGGCTCGATCCACTAAGCGATAAAAGGGAGGGCAAGGGTGGACGTAAGACTCGTGAGCATTTCTTATAATTTGTGATTTATTTGAATTTATATTTTATATTTGTGCTTATTCCGAACTTATGCAATTTGTATTGTTCCGAATTTATGCAATTTATATTGTTCCGAATATTATGCAATTTATATTTTATAAGCAGTATTTGTATTTACAGTGAAATAGAAAGTAAGAGTAGATGGAAGACTCGTGGGCCTTTCTTATAGTTTCATTTGTAAAGTGTTATATTTTGTATTTAGAAAGTTTTATAGATAGAAAATTTTGTGCTCAGAAAGACTCATATTTGTAATTATTCCAAACTTATGCAATCTACATTTAGGTACGAAAGTATTTGTAATTACTTGTATTTATGCAATATTTGAGATGCAATAGTAGATGGAAGACTCGCGAGCCTTTCTTATTGTTTTCATTTATTTGTATTTGTAATTGTTTGAATTTATGCAATATCTGAGATGCAATAGATTTATATTGGTGAATTTAATTTAGATTTATATTGTACTTACTTAGTAAAGCCTTAAATACGTAAAGTTTGAATTTGTAATTATTTTTGTATCGAATCATTACGTAAAAAGGAAGTATTGTTTGAAATTTAATTGTAAATATGTAAGTACGCCCTAAGTATTCTATAGTTTGATTGATTATTGGTGAAAACCGTATATTTTATGCACGATAATATCCTGTTTTCATGGAGCGGTATAGAATTATATTCCCTAAATGCCGTGGATTTTCAAAATTTTATTTTATTCGAATTAACTTTGTAAAGATTGCTTTGAGTTCTCATTCGTATTGGTTCTATCATTTGTACATCTATTGGTCAAGTGGTTCAGTAGCTCAGTCGGTAGAGCGTTGGAAATTATATGTGTAGTAGGTATTGAGTTCGAATCCTAGTAAGTGCGAATTATTTTTTGTACAGAATTTCAACTCATTTAAATTAACCGCTACAAATTAATTGCATTTGTCTGTACCAATGAGACTGTAGTTATTTGATTGTAACCAATGTCGTGCAAGTTATATATTAGCTGGACCAATAGCTATCTTTAAAACCTTGTTAGAACCTATAGAACAATCGAGAATTTTCTCGATTGATTGCGGCACAAATTTGGTATATAAAGGTGCGATTTGTTCATTAGTTATTCACATCACTATCTTCAATCAATCTCAATTGCTGATCTACCTTAACTTTCTGTCTTATTTCAGATTACATTGTTTATTGTATAATAGTTATTATATCTTTTGTAATAAAAGTCAGAAATACTAGTCACATCTCAGCCCTTTTCTATCTGTTTTACTATGGATTCACTACGGTGAACAAACTCAGGGACAGGATGGCCGGCTAGAGATCGGGCCGCAGCAATGAACGGGAACATCACGGGAATGTAAACAAGAGACAACCCGCAATACCATCTAGAGTTATTCGCCCATCGCCTGAAAGGTTAGACAGCGTTCGACGCCTTGCTACCTAAGTTTAAGACCAAAAGATCAAAAGGTAGAAGTAGTGACACGCTGTAAGCCCAAAATTACATCATAGGGACTGTACTGTCTTGATTCAGGAAAACCCACAGTAGACCTTCACATTCCTACGGGGGAGGGAGAGCGCAGGCAGATACTAGTACGCAGATAAGACGTAGGCACACCGGTACAAGGCATACAAATGGTTAGGGTGCAGCAAACTGTACGCTTAACTCTTGCTAAGTACAGGTGCGTGTGCGACTATTTGCAGTACGACAGTGTCCATTGCATTAGAACTTGTAGGCTAGGGGGGTTGCTGTGTTTTCACCTGAATTGGGATTGTACCGTTCAGGCGGTAGGGCAGTTTACACTAGGCGCAAATAAATTGAGGCTATCAGGGATACTAACATCTACCGTGTCCCCGCCAACGCCCTAATAGGAAGTTACCCGGACTACCTGGGTGACTAAAATTCTAGATAGGAGCCAGGATAGCTATTAGTAACCGTACGCCTACAGTAGTAAACTAACACATCTCTTCTTAGTATCAGGGACCTGGTACCTAAAATTGCAGAATTCTGGGCGTAGTATTAACCCTATGCCTGAATTTGAGTCCTGGAAATACGCAAGAGGGGAAGGAACCTTATCATTCGTGAGTATTGGACCTACAAGTTATAAAATTAGAATATTCGTAAATGCACACCGTACCCAGTAATTATATATGTGAAGGAGCAAAACTGTTTTGACCGTTCAGAATTAACACACGCGCGTTAGAAATTATTTACACCTCGAAATATATAAAATTAACTTTGTCCGTACTGTGCTTTGCCCGCTAGTTAGACATCTCCAAATCTCTGCCTGTACCTAGCTAGCGTCTCTTCGCCCAACCATATAAATCACACCGCGGCAAAGTATACGAACCCCTTAGTCCGTCAGTGAGTCAGCCTGATTTTAGGATTCGCTGCGCGGGATTTTGTTTCATCGAAGTTTGTCTGCTCGTAGACTGTTTTCTGCCTCACCGGTTATAAGAGATCGATACTGCAATATATTCGCTTACTTAGAGTTTACTGTTTTGGTGAGAAGGTCGGATTTATGATTTGATTCACAAACTTTACAGTAGGATATTGCAGGTATTGTTGCTGTCTCTTCCAATAACATATTCTCTAAATGGAAGCCATTTTAACTCATTTCCATCAAATTTAATAATTTCACCAACTTTAATAGCTTGACGCGCTTCAGTACGCGCTAATTGGCGTGTAAAACTATCTTGAGCTATAGTACTATTAAACATTGAGTTAAAGGTAGAGTTATCACAGAGGCCTACATTGGACTGGGGGGACGGTAAGGATTATTTATATTATTAACATTTTGTGTGTCATTTTGGGGCCCAGTGCCATATTCAGGGCCTTTAACATTGGGTGAGATAGGAAGGCGTGATATATTTTCAGAATCAATGTCGTTTATATTTAAGGCATCTTTAATATTTGATATTCAGGGGAGTCCGGGTTCCTGAATACTGTAGCCTTGTTAGAGGTCAAGAGATCCTGAGAATTAGCCAGCTTTTGGTGCAGCTCCTCTAGAACCTTGGCGGCTTGCGCAGATTCATTTCGCAATTCTGGTAGCTGACGATGTTGTACAATCTAAGCTTGCTCGTTGTTGGCAGCTTCATCATGCAACTGCTTTAAATGCTGCTGTAATTGTTGCCGCTGCTGCTGCTGTTTTTCCAATGCTTGCCATTGTTGCTGATTTTGCTCACTCACTATCTCCCTTTGACTATTTAATCGATCTAATTCAAAATCGATATTTGTTCATTGTTTCATTTTATTGTTTACAGCTTCCTGCCTAGCTTGCAGGTTTAGTGAGGACTCGTTTACTCTATCCCTAGAAAGGGAGTCCTCGCTCGCCCGGGCGACCTTTTTACTCTCCCCTGTGGGCCCCATGTCCCCCACCGACTCAACCGAGCCGATGGTCACGGCTGGCCATAAGGCGGCATGGTGTCCATCACAAGAATTGGTGAAGGGGGATAAACTAGGGCCCAGAGTTTGAGTGTGGTGTGGGTGGGTGAAGGCGGTACTAGACATTCTGTCAACCAGAAAGGGGGTTGGTCGCACCTGTTTGGATCGAACAGTGCGCGTAACTATTCAGTCCCTACATACTGTAGAAGTTTTTTGTCATAAATTTTCGGTCTGATTACTCGCTACAGTAGTTGTCGTAATACCAAGGGGTGTTATTTTGGTTTGAGTTACATTAGCCGCTGATGTTATATTCGGCTTAGGGGGGTTTATTAATATACCAGTGCGGGAATAAGATTGGGAGCCGCTAAAAGCGTATTAATAGGTTTGAAAAAGTCGGAGTCGGAATCTGTTTTTGGTCCAAGGGGGTTTTTAAGAGGATTAGCGGGGTGTTGAGGTGGTAGTTCCGGGAGGCGGCGGTGTTCAGCGTCTTCCGCTCCTGGAAATTCGAGATTTATCCGATGATTTATCGAACTCGTCGGAAGATGTATAGCACTCTTGTTGTTTGGTTCTACTTTCCTTTAACTGAGTATCCGACTGTTGTTTTCCTATGGATTCGATTTCATTCAGTATGATCTCCCGCTCCCTTTCCGCTTGTCTTCTTTTCTGTTCTGCTAAAAACTGATTCTCGTGCTTTTGATCCTCATACTCAAGCCGTAATTGTCCATCTTCCGCCTGATTGTCTATTTGTTTCAACTTAGCTTGTTTTTCCTCCTTGATCCGTTCCATATCCATCTTTCATTGGCTTTCTAAATCCATTTTTTGGTCAATATCCTTTAAGATTTTCTTGGTGGTGGGACTATTTGGGCGATGTCAACGCAATCTCCTTATTAACACTTCTTCCCCCACTGCTTTTATATATTCTCCCAAGTGTTGGCGAATAGTGTCTTCCTGTGCCATTTGAGTCTCAGGTTCGGTTTGGATGTACCCTTCAACATCATAGGCAACAGTTATGGACGGATGGTCGGAATCTAATTCTACGGGTTGAGAAGGTTCGTCCTGGAAGGAGAGGCAGGTGTGCGCAGAGGTGGCGAATTTTCTTATGTTCTCAATGGCCGCGGTCTCTATTACTGTGGCTCCTGTCTGGACAGCGGATTGGTGGAAGGGAGAAAGAATGATACGAATGCTTCAAAGCCGGATATCTATTTAATAAATCCGGTCTGAAATCCTCTCATGGTCTTTCCTACTTTGGAGATATTGGTGGGGTCTGCTTGTACCTTCAACTTCGTCGTTAGTTCGTCAGAGGTGGCAGAATATAGTGGAAAAAACTTAACCATTGAAGGATAATTGTAGTATTGCAATACAGTCTGTTGCATCTCTGTAACGGTCATTGAAAGTATATGTACTTTCAAACCCCTTTTTAACCCCTTTTGTGATTGTTATGCCTTCCCTTTATTGTCGACCTTTTATTGCAACAACAATAATATATATTATAATTAATTATTAGAATTGCACCCAAATAAATAACACGGCACTATATTCAATCTCACAAATCGCCAAACACTGGTAAATAATAAAAATGGGACCTGTAATTTATTTGTGTAGAACAATGTCGTGATAGATATTTTATTTCACTGCTAGATGGGGAGAATTATCAGATTTTTAACTCTTTACAAGCAAAAATATCACCAAGGGTAATAAATAATCTCATATTGGTTTAGAGATTAGTACAACCAAACAGCAATGAAGGTGAGACTGGATTAGGTAGTATACCGTTACTAGGAAGGGGGTATGCTTTGCCTTGGAGTAACATGGCCAATCACCAATCAGTTGTGTAAGCTGAAGCGAGCAAGCTAAGGTACAATGGCTATCAGTGTAACGTGGCCTACCTATCTACAGCTACTGAGGCAGATAATGCTAGCCTATCGGGTTGTCAGGGTTACTCAGTGAGAGGACTGGTCATGTGACTGATATTGCTTGTAACACGACAAATAATTCCACCCAAGAAATATATTGGTTTTTCAAATATTACGCCGACAGAGGTCCAAGTTGTAAATAATGGATTTGAGATGGCAATAATGAGCTAAAAATGTTAAGTAGCTCAGCGATATGTATGTATATCGGTTAAATGTTCTTTTTATATTTATTATGGAATAATAATATTGGAATAAAAAACTGCACAATTATAAAAATAATACAAAAACGTTACTTATACCTAAAGTACCTACGTTACAAAATGGTGGTATAAACTTTGAGTTTACTTCAGTGTAGTACGCAAATAAAACAAATTAATAGGGCAGTAAGAAGTGGGAATTTAACAGGGGGTTTGTAAATGTTTTGAATGTTTAGGACGCCGAAACCAGACAAGAGACAAACGTTAATAGCACAAATAAAAACAATGGATACGGTTAGTAGAATGCGTCCCCGCGATTGCCGCATATGCTAATTAGGGCTCTTAGTTATTTCGCCTAACGTCGGGTATAACGAACTGTTGACGGGCTAAGATCGCAGAAAATGGTTCCGATCGACTGAAAAATTCGAACTAATAAGCCTGTACTGGGGGTAAGTCGATAAATAGCAGTTTTATACTCGATTAAAGAAACAGAGGTGCCCCAGGATTCATCCAGAGACTATGTTTTCGATATTGTTGATGGGCCAGTCATACTTCTGTGCCTCAATTTCATAAAACCAAGTATGAAAGGTAATTCGTTGGGGATAAAGTTATATTTCCTCCCACAAGGAGATAAAAACTTTATGTGTTCCAATAATGGAAATAGGAATGAAATAGGGGATAAAATGAGACCTACAAAATAATTAAACACACTATGAAGCCAAGCAATCAGATACCGGTAATTCACAGAAGGCAGACTTGCAGCAAAATGTTTTACGGTAAATATGAGATTCCGTCTATTATCTGACCCGACCAATCTAAAATTATTGCCGCGGGAATTTACTTATTGTACCCGAGTTACAGTAGAAAACAAACGTCTACGCCTTACAAGGTCCAACAAAACATAGGGCGCTGTCAGTTAATGTTCAAAACTCAAAAAATACGTGAAAGCAAAAAACAACAAATACACCAATTATAAATAACGGCATATAAAGTACTTATTTACACTCTCCGGTTATACACCAGTAAATAAGTTTATCAAATAAGAACCTTTTCACTGGAGAATCATCTTATTATTGAAATAATACCATAACTGATAAAAATACAGTTCTTTGATTAAATTTGTAAAATACGTAATTTTAAAGGCAGGATTTATACCTGCAGCAACAAATATGTTCCCCTAACTCGAAATATTGTAGTACATTACAGAATTTGGATTTATATAGATAATAATAATATAATATAATAATATAATAGGATCGGCATGCTGCATTGCAGCTGCATTTTTAAGAATGCTGTGCCGGCTTGTCAACAAAATTGCACCGCCACAACTCCCTATCACCCATGACATTTGCTAGATCATCCGCATCTTTAAGGCCAGTGTCCTTTAAGATGCGTCTCAAGAAAGTCATGGGCTGTCCACCATGCTTATTCACTCCATGAGGCTGCCAAAGTACAAGATTATGCACTGGCTGGTCCTCACGGCGAAAGCAATGTCCTGCAAAGCAGAGGCGATTTTGTTCTAGTGTCAAGCTTGGGGGAACCAATGAGACACCTCCAATGTTATATAGTGTCTGGTTGGAGATGTGTGCATTGTACTTGACACAATGAACCCGGCGTAGCATTCTTGTGAATGTACCATCCAGAGATTTGGTGTCCTCAGCAGTTAGAGCCCAGCATGGACTCCCGTAGAGGAGTACTGGAACTACTGCTGCTCTAAATAATCGGACCTTAAGTTTCCGATTAATTCTCGGTGACTTCCAAATCCTGGAAAGCCTATTCAAGGCTGCCCATGCCTTTCCCTTACGTATTCGAAGGTCCTCACCTGACTTCCGGATCCATGATCCCAGGTAACAGAAGTCGTCCACATGCTCAAGCATACCATCCTTTGAGCTTATGCTCATCCGATCAGAGACTTGCTGAGGACTTTCAAAGTTAACTGTCAGAATTTTGGTCTTTCTGGAGTTAATAAAAAGACCAACACTAGAAGCAGCATGTTCTAATGAGCTGAGGAGCCGTTGGGCTCCCTCTAATGATTCTGAGAGTACTCCTAAGTCATCAGCAAAGTCTAGATCAGTTAGGTACTTGGCAGGATTTCCTCGACTTCTGGAGCCAGTAGGTGGAGTTATCATCACCCCATCATCATTATGATGATCTAAGGACATGCGTAGAACATAGTCAACCACAATAATGAACAAGAATGGTGCAAGTGTGTCTCCTTGGAGGACGCCCCATAACACTTCAAATGGTTCTGTGTCACCGTCAACAGTAGACACAAATGTTGTCGAACCATCGCATACTGATCTGATTGCTGCAATAATTTCATCAGGAATCCCATATAATGAAAGTATGCTGAACATACGTGAGCGAGAGACTGAATCAAAGGCCTTGAAGAAGTCAACAAAGATAACAGCCAGATGCCTGTCTTTCTTTTTTGATAATTCTTCAATTATCCTTCTAAGTGCCAAAATGGGCTCCATGGTCCCACGACCTTTACGGAACCCTGATGCGATTTAATAGAATCCTATTGTGGATTTAGAGTAATATTAATTTATCAATGAATGGGCTACGGTATACCGCACAACTACATGTTTGGTCGTTCACAGTCAGCGGTAATCAAAATGATTTACAGCTCAGATACCGCTCGTATACCGCATGGTCGTTCACACTCAGTGCAGTACCGCTGGCCCTTTTAGTTGAGTAATAATATTACTCAACTAAAAGGGCCAGAGGGAATATACCTGAGAATATTGTTACAAAATCGAAAATAGATTTCAGAATTGGCGCCACACCTGCCATTATAACAGTAAATTAAATGTATTTATGAATAGTTCCTTATAATAATAATCATTATTTATAATATTTCAAATAAATATTTCATAAATGTAATAAATCTTAACATATTTCATTCTTCAGATATTAATGAATGTTCTACTGATCCCCATAATTGTGATACTAAAGCAAGCTGCTCAAATACTCTTGGAGGATTCTTATGCAAATGTAATTCCGGCTATTCTGGGGATGGCGAAACATGCACTGGTAATTAATTGCTCTGACATTTATAATTTAAATCTTAAAACTATTTTGATACCATCATTCATATCATAATTTAAATTTATATTGTTTTAATTGTTGTTTGTGGTAATTATTTATTATATTATTCCCAAGTATTTAGCATCTTCACTCCTAACCTATCTTTAATTTTGCAATCCTACCTCCCTTCTCCTTATATCTCATTTATTCCAAGACTTCTAGACGGATAGATCTTTATACAGAACACAAGTGACACAGGACACAATACAAGAACACAGTAGAACACATAAGAATACACCCCGAACATAGGCGAACACATTAAAATCAGCACCAAAAAATAGCACACTGGGAAAAGGACCGACTGAATTCATAAAACTGTAAGAAGGCAATTACATTTTTTAACTAAATGACTGTGTTCTACATCCTCTAAAATAAATTACTTTTCGTTTATCTTGTAACCATGGAGAATTGTATTCATACTGCTGTACTGTCACACCAGTATAGTCAGGTACCGGTATGGGTGGTATCTGGTAATAGGGGCATAATGTAATGTAATCGCCATCGGTAGAGGTAAATTAAATTGCAATATGAATATAATGAGAATGAAGTTCGTGAACATTATAGAGAATGTTTTTCTACTGGTCCCACTGGCTACTATATATATTATATACTATATTATATACTATATATATTAGGGTGGCCCAAAAATGGCACTTAATTTTTATTTTCATATTTTTCAATGTCTTACCACCAAAATGTGTTTATATTCATAAGGTGATAGCTCATGCAAAATTTCATTAAAATTAATATGCATTAACCACTGCCAGACACTGGCTAAAATTTCTACCCGTATCGCCTATCTGTATTACCGGTACCGGTACTGCATTATTACGTTTGATTACCCCCCCTCATTTTAATCTTTGAATAATCTCTAAGTAATCATTGATTCATGCCTATCTAATTGTTAGTGCTGCTGTGTGATGGTGATTGTTAGACTATTTCCAAATAACATAGTCAATCATCATACTGATTTAATTATATATTTTTATATTGTTTGAATGTTTGGTTGATATTTAATCACTTCACATGAATTCATAAGGAATTTCTGTATGTACTGGTACCTTACATATTGCAGTATTGTATTCTCTACTTCATAGATTGGTCTCATATAGGCCTAATGACTGACTACCAGGCTGAATAAATTATTTGTAGGCTTTCAGTTTGCAGATTAAGTTATTGCTGGTACACTTATTATTACAGTTGTCCTGCTTTGGATTTCACATTCTCTGACATATTTTAATGGCACCAGTAAACAAACCAACAACTCGTAAGAACTCAGAAGTTTGGTTGATTGGCTTTCCTGTCTCAGGACTTACTGGTACAAAGTTGCCAACATGGGGTGAAGCATTGAGACTATATCACCATTATCATGATGTTGAGAAAAATACTGTTCGAGAGAGTTCTACAATTGTAGTCCGTGAGGTAATGATCTTTTGGAAGAAAGCCAGAATACCAACATCGGCAGAGCATAATATAATAAACCGTTTCGAAAAAAAGATAAATGATCATAGAAACCTTATAAAGGGTCGATTGAGTCTTTCAGTACCCCAAATCAAGAAGGAGCAAGATTTTGTGGCTGTACTTGAGTCACTCTTTGATATAGCACACAAGGATGCCCTAACAACTATATCAATACAAGAGGATAGGGAATTTTTGATTTCCCAGCGTGAAAAGGGAAGACCTGGATGTATGGTTGGAGTTGATTTGATTTTATCAAAAAAGGAACAGCGTTTACAGGACCGTCAAAAAAAAATTATTCAGCGTATTTCAATTGAATCTAAAGCTTCAAGCAAACGTTATGAGACATTTCAATTTGAGAGTGAATCTGATGCGGGTAGCAGTGAATCTGATAATCAACCATCAACCTCTTCAGCTGCACCAGCACCTAAACGAAGGTGCAAAGGAAAACAAACTGTTAAAAACATAGTTAGTCCCGAACTTGCATCAGCCCTTGATCGAACTAAAGTAAGTGACAGAAAGGCAGTTTATATTTTGTCAGCTACTGCGAAGTCTCTTGGTACTGATTTAAAGAAGATAGCCATGAGCCGTACCACAATACAACGCACACGTATTTCCTTAAGGGAAAGTATAGCTAAGGAAATAAAGGATAAATTCAATCCTGATGATATCTTCATCTCTCATTGGGATGGCAAAATCTTACCCGATATTGTTGGGACAGAGAAAGTAGACCGTTTGCCTGTGTTAATTACAGGTATAGAAAGTGGAGCATCAAAACTTCTAGGTGTTACAAAGCTTCCATCAGGAACAGGTGATTTGATTTCAGGTGCTGTGGTGGGCTGTTTGAAAGATTGGAACATTGTTGACCGTGTTGTTGGGATGTCATTCGATACAACTTCCACAAACACAGGAATGCTAAATGGTGCTGCAACATTAATTGAGCAGAAGATTGGAACAAGTCTTCTTTACTTTGCGTGTCGGCACCATATCCTAGAGTTAGTTGCAGCTGCAGTGTTTGATGTATGCCTTGGGCATTCTAAGGCACCTGATATTCTACTTTTTAAGCGCTTCCAGAGTAAGTGGGAATTTATTGACAAGAATGATTACAAAGTCCCTAAACCAGAAGAGTTAGATACTTCTGTAAGTTTGCTACTTCAGACATCGAAAGATTCCATCAAACAGTTCTGTATCAATCAGCTTCAGTTATATCATCCACGAGATGAATATAGAGAGATGCTGGAACTCACTGTAATTTTCCTTGGTGGTGTTCCTCCTAGAGGAATTCGTTTTTTACAACCTGGAGGGCTATCCAATGCAAGATGGATGTCTAAGATTATATATTCCTTAAAATTATATATATTTCGCCATCAATTCAAACTTTCAAAGCAAGAAACAAAGGGGATATGCAATTTCACAACATTTGCAATATTGTTGTATATTCCTGCATGGTTTAAAGCCACCAATGCTGCAGGCGCTCCTGCGCATGACTTACAATTCATTCAACAACTGGAATGTTATGGTAACACATCTATCTCAAAGGCTGCTGTAATATCATTTTCAAGGCACCTTTGGTACCTTAGTGAGGAACTCTCTGCATTAGCATTTTTTGACAACTCCCTATCCTATGATGTGAAGAGAAAAATGGTAGAGGCACTAAAGAAAGAAGGATCTGGAGATCCTCCAAAGAGGATCAAACTTATGGCAACGGGTGAAGCATTACAGGGATTGACTATTGCAGATTTAATAACATCAACCTCTAAGTCATTATTTATAAAACTGCAGCTGCCAACCTCATTCATTGAGTTGGATCCAGAGGAATGGGATAAACAGGAAAATTATTGTGTTTCTCAAAGGAAGATTGGTAATGTAGAAGTTGTTAATGACTTTGCTGAGCGAGGAGTTGGACTTATGAAAGAATATAATTCAATTATTACAAACAAAGAAGATCAAAAACAATATTTACTGCAAGTAGTTGAAGCACATAG